>PVKE010014859.1:0-34302 GCA_004027555.1 Craseonycteris thonglongyai
GCACGAAATAAACCGTTGCATTTTTAAAAAGCTACAAGCCATTTAAAAAATTTTTTTTCATTTGTACCCCAGGGTATGGTTCTAGGGTTAATGAAATAATTTAATTTCTAATATTTCTTCTTTCAAATCTTAGATTTAAAAAAATAAACCAATTTTTTTGAAATATTTTGATTGCTTATTAGTTTCAGTATATATGTTAGGTTTAAATGTGTATATACTTACATTAAATATAAATTTTCTGCTAACAGTATAGCTAAAAAAGGACACAAATATACTATGATCATATTAATATAGTAAGGTGACCAGATTTTAACATTGGTAAAGCGGGACACCATTGAGCGGGGGGTAGCGGGTTCTTGATTAAAAATTTGGTCTATCTCCCGTCGTTCCCTAGCTTGTCGTGCATTCTTTCCAAAAATCGGGACTTTTTTAAAACGACGCTGGATGCGGGACAAATTGTTAAAAATTGGGACTGTCCCGCCAAAAGCGGGGCGTCTGGTTACCCTAATATAAAGGCAGAACTCGTGGCTGAAACCTGAACCCATGTATATTTTTAAATTCATTTCAGTGATTTTTTAAAAAAAGATTTATTTTATTGTTTTTGACCAAGAGAGGGACAGAGACAGAAAGGGGGAGGAGGGCAGAGCCATCTCCATAGTTGCACACCATTAATTTTTTTTGACATAGTTTCACTCCGCAGGTAAGCACAGGGCCATTTAGGGCAGGAACCGGGCAGGGGCCTCCCACATGGGAAGCTCACTCTGGCAGGAACCGAATTAGAGTGGGAAGCACACCCCAGTTCAGCGTATAGGTCTGCATGGGCCAAGGGCCAAAGGCCAGGGCCAGCCTGGGAATCAGTCCTTGGACCCCAGGGCTGCAACACCAGCACTCAACCCCCTGGGTCATCCCAAGTTCCTCATTTCAGTGTTATTAATGCAAATTACACCTTCCTAATTTTTTAATGTATGCCATTATTAGAAATATCAAATTAATGCAACATTTCCCCACATTAAGAAACCTGCTTTCCATAGACACTTTTGCAAAGTAAGATACAATAGAATTTATAAAAAAATTAGTATATATTTTTTACTATGTGGTTTAAAGTTATTTGGTATTTTCAAAATTATATTTACAAAATAGCATATCTCTCATTAACTTATGACTGTTTCAAAAAGTCCAAGTCAATGGAAAGATGAAACAATGTGAGCATTTTGTATTTTTCAATCGATTTTTAGGAGATACTTTTATGTTCAAAACTAAGGTATTTTGTGTAATTGTTTTATTAACTGAAAATAAATTCTACAATAAGTAATATAGGTGTTCTAAATTCAAATGGGATGTAGAAAGCAATAAAAACATATTTTCCAACTCAGTAGCAAGAAACAGTTGGACAAATTGTATCAAGACTGTTTTGGAACCCATCAGATAGCTGAGCTCTCAGGGAGACTCAGTACCCTGAAATACAAGAAATATGGAGCCTGTCCCAGAAGAACCAAAAGTGAGCACTGGTTTGCTGGGGGGTGGGGGTGGGGGGAACAAGAGAGTAAGAGAAGCAGGAGTCAAAAGAATAGAAGTAGTCTTCTATTCAAAGTATAGAAAAATCCGGCCAAATGTTTTCATCACTAAATACCACACATTAGCTAGCATGGGAAAGAAACCCTGGGAGCTGTGCACACTAGGTTTTCAGTCACTCAGAGATCTTTGAAGTGAGAAAGATTGTGGGGGAAACGACTGCATTCAGATGGAAAGAATTTAGGGGAGAGGCTTCTCCTATGGGAAGAACAGGAAGCTGATCCCAGAAACGTGTGCCCTATGGAAACAAACAAAAAAATACCTACCATGGTAAGAAGGAAAGGTAAAAAGATTCAATCCTTTATTCCTCAGGAGGAACAAGTCTTTCTGCAACTCCTAGATCCATTAAGGTGGAAGGCAAGATTTGCTCATCAAGGTTCTTGCCTGAGGGAAGGACCGGATCAATCAATGTACAAGCCCTCTTCTCAAGAAGTCAGGATTTAGGGTTTGCCTAAAACTGACACTGACTTGGACAATGAACACTTCTGACCAAGAAGGTTTTACCATTCTCCTCAATTTGACCACACCTCAGATTAGATTTTTCCTGCCTCTAGGCTCCTAATCTTCCTTTGTTAGAGTATTTACTTCAGAAATCTTATAATTGTAAATTACTTCATTGATGCTATGACAAAGTAAACACCTTTTAAAACCACTTGCCAGTCTTAAGACCAGAGTATGTGTTCTCAAGGAGCTGAGAGCCATCCCTTTGAAATGTAATTATCAAGGAAAATACCGGTAGTACTTCTATCTCCTAACCTCTGTGAGGAAGATTGATCCTGACTTGGATTAGGGCATCTTCCTCCGAAATGTAGAATTTTCTTCTGCCATGAAGATAAAAAGAAGTTTATGTTTTCTTAAAGTCAGTTAGCAAGCACAGATGACCTATCATTTTTCATCTTTTAAAAACTCTTCCATTCTTTTTTCTAGTGAAATTGAATTTAAATAGTTTTGTCTTTCTCCCCCATTGGAACAGGCTTAAATAAGGTTTTTCTTACCTGTACAATTTTGTGCAGTGCAATTTTTGTGTTGAGAGTTCCTATCCACATTGAAAATTGATTTTACATTAGGGAATAAAGAGAGCTTGTATTTTAAAATATCAAGGTGATGCCAGGGTAGCTCAGCGGTTGAGTAGTTGACTTGCAATTGCAAGGGAGGTGTCCAGGGTTCAATTCCCTGCCCATGCCCATGCATGGCACAACTGAACTGTGGCACAACTGGTAACCACCAGGATGGCTCAGAAGCAAAGGTTCTCTCCTCCCATGTGGAAGGTCCCCAATTTGGTTCCCACCCTGCAAGGCACCACATTCACCTGTGTGGAATAAAACTGTGTTGCAACTGATGCTGTACAACTATGGAGACTGCCCTTTCTGCTTCTCTCTCTTTTATCTAAACACATTTAATGCCACTTACTATGGAGAACAATAACATTTACTACAACCTTTTCACTTGTAAATGGGAATGATAATGAGTATGGGATCTGTTTCAAGCTGTAAATAGAACAAATTTTGAAGCTGTTGGCACGTATTAATTATTCAATTGGTCCTTAGTTTTTAATATATACCAGAGGAAGACTATGGGAATGTTACTCAGCAATTTACGTAACTTGTTCACCTCATTTACGTGATATTAGGATAAGGGCCAATTTAAAGCCAATACTGACTACATATGTAGTAAATTAATTAATGTGTTATCCTTTAGTTGATCTTTCATATCACTTTCCTTTCAAAGAGCATGTTGGCATAATAAGCATCATGACTTTTATATTCTTGACTTTCTGAATATTTGCATATTTATGTATTTTGAGTTTTTCTGTGTAGAAATACAAAAGACTGCCTATGGCAATCTTTCTGGCCAAAATCTACATTTTTCAGAAATTATTGTCCAGTCCCACAAATTTTCTCCAATGCTCTTTACACAAAATTCTGAAACTAAATGTACACTGCTATTTTAAAAGAGAAAAAAATGTGGCACTGTGGCCACCAACTACCAACTAAATCCAGATGTGTAAAAAAGCAAAGTTGTAATGAAACTATGCCAGAGTTTTGTAGGTCATAATAATTAGGTGAATGAGTACTGAATCATAAATGTTCAAAAAGGTTTCCAAATAATCTTTTTTTTTTCTTTACAAATACCGTATGTTGAAGTTTATCTATTGATTCTACTCTCAAAGCTTATTCCCCCCGCTATAATTATAGGTTTCTATATAATTGCATTTTCTTGTTAGATTTTCATTATACCCACAATGTATGAACATCTAATAACATGAAACGAGACAATAAAGAGTATAATATGTGCACATATTTTCTGATTGTTCTTTCCTACATAGTTAAAGCGTGTTATGCAATCCATTACTGAGATATATAGGAATACACTAGAGCCATGTCATTACTATTACTGTTTATTAGTGGTTTTCTTGAGCACAACATAGAGGGCAGTAGAGTAAGAGATTTTAAAAGAACAATAAGTAGAATTCCCAAGTGAGTTTGAATATTTTAAGGAAATATTTTATTTTAAACTTTTCTGCTTTTCCCAAACAATTGGATATTTAAATCCAAGCTTAAATATGTGACATTAATATCTAGTTTATCAGAAGTAAATAATAGAATATATTTATTTTTTTCTAATACATAATCTGCTTTTTTCATGGTAGTAAGGTTGAACAAACTATTCCCTGCTAACAACTAAGACCATCAAAATTATGTATGGATACCTAAATTTTATACTTTCATTTTTGTTCTCCCTTATTCCTCCAATGCATTCTCTACACTACTACTTGAGTGATGGTTCAGAAGCAAAGGTCGAATATCTCATTTTGTTATTATATATGTTGAATCCTCATCAAAAATAGGATAAAATGTTGACATTTTAGGGTTGGGTACAGATGCCTTCAGGAAATGGTAGTTTCTACTTATCTTTCCTTCCTAATTCAGGAGGCTCCCTGGAGGATTAATTACATGAGTCAATATGGCCAGCACATAATGAGAGGTATATATTTAAAGTCCCTTTCATTGTAGACCTGAACAAATCTACAAACTAGGGGTGGGTAGATTGGTAATGGGAAGACTGCAGAAACTTCAGGCTAAGCCAAAGTATTCAGATACAGTCCATTCTGTAGGCCTTCAGACTTCATCATTGCCATCCCATATTGCTTCCTCAACCTCTCCTCCTAACCATAACAACCTGTATCCACATTTTATTCTTCAGAGTTACATCTTACACCATTTTGAGTACTAAAATATATATAAATTCTTAAATAAAATTTTTTCCACTCAAAATATATCCCATTTTTTTGATTCCTTTGTAAATCTATTCAACCTTCAAAATTTCCCTCTAATTTTACATTCTTTCTGAATCTTATTTCCACAACTTTCCGGGATCACTCTACCACTGTATATTGAACCTTATTCAATTGTTTATTTTTCATATCACCCCACTGACTTATGTTCTAGGTCTGTGAACAATTTGAATCCTGCATTATATTTTATTTATATATTTTTTTCTTTAGCACTAATGCAGTGTTTATCAGATGTTAGGTACATAAAATTATCCTCTGAAGCTGAATTCAGACAGATATGTGTATGTATTTAATTAGTTAAAACTATATTAATAACCACATACATGGCAGTAAATGGGCAATTCAAATTTAAAAACTAAGGAGTTGGAAGAAGTGATGGTGGTGAGCTTCTATGATCTTACAAAATTTTCAATTAAACCAAATAAAATGAAAAGATAGATCAAGAAGAAGAGTGAATTAGTTTCCAACAATGTAGGTTTTTGTGGAATTAAAAATTTAGATAAATCAGAACCATACATTTCACCTGATCAAGGTGTTTTATTTTCTTTAATTGCAATAACTATATTCATACTGAATTGTCTTGCTACTTTAATTAACTTGAGTAGATGAATAGATATAAATACATTATATATTTACTGATCTTTGGTTCTCCATATACCTTCTAATCTCCAATACATTCCTCTATTCTGGAGTTATCTAAGTCTCTTAACTCTACTTTGTTTTCTTTTTGATTTGTACTAATGTGTTTTATTGTATCTATATTAATCCATTATATGTTACATACTATGAAAATATTTTCTTTTAATCTACGATTTGCCTTTTAACTTTGTTTATAATGTGTGTTTCACTACGAATATCTTTACTCCTTAAGGGTCTTATTTTCATTCACCAAACAAATTCATTAAAGAAATTAATGGTTATAATTTGACTTCCTTATGTGGTTTAAAAAGTGTTTGGCAGATGGCACAAATGTGTTTCCTTCAGTAGATATATTTTTATTTTAAATTCATACAATTTAATGCTGGTTTATATTAAAGCATTTCAAACTTGGCTAATATGGATATTCACCCTTGATAGAAGGAGATACTCTCATTTGGCAGAAAAGCCACAAGTCCAAGTCTAAGTCTAAAACTTAGAGGTTAACTCACTGGCTGAAGTGAATTTACTGAGGTAAAGATAATCTTGTGAAGTCTCTTAATGAATGACCATATACCTTTCCCTTGGCTACAACCCTCAGCTTATATCGTCTTCATATAATGTGTTTTAAAGTCATTATTACATTTAAACAAAAATTCAGTGAATATTTACAAATAAATTATACTTGAATACACTTCTAAAATGGAAATCCCAGATGAATTAATCTCTTCTATTCCAGGCAAAAAAAGTCAAGGGATTGTTTAATATTTCTGTTCATTCATTTACGTATTTATACTTTTTGATCCTGGTATCTGTGGTCAAATTCAATATAAACGTTCTTTTATTTTAGACATTTATTTTATTGTTTTTTGACAGAGATATACAGAGATAGAGAGAGACAGAGAGAAGGGCGAGGACCCAGAGCAGTTTCCATAGTTGTAGTCATCAGTTTTTGACAGTTTCCTTTCACGCAGGTAGGCGGGACCACGCAGAGTGAGAACAGGGATGGGGACCTCCCACATGGGAGGCACACCCTCTGTGAGCTGGGGCTGAACCGGGGGCTGACCACATGGGAAGCACACACCGGTGAGAACCTAAATTGGGGCCTCCCACATGGGAAGCACACACCAGTTCAGCATGGGTTCACATGGGCTGCAGCCTTGATTCAATCCTCAGACCTCGGGGCTGCAAAGCAAGCACTTAACCCACTGAGCCATCCTGGTTTCCACCAATATACATTTTCTTATCAATTAATGACAACCAGGAATGGCTAGAAATATAGTGATAAAATAATGCAAAATAACAATAATGAAGTAAAACAATCAAAACCAGATGTATATATCTATAAGATCAATTTCTGAATTCTCTAGAAACCATGGCAGAAAATATAATAAATTATAAAGAATGTTGGATACATTACAGGCTTCCTTGGTATATTTTGGACATTGCTTATTGACAAGAGCTCTGATTTCTCTATCAGAAAACTAGGGCCAAAATGTTAATTCTAATATTTTTAACTATAAAATTCAACTTACCCTCATTAGGATTCAATTTCTATGTCACAGGGAATAAATACTTATAAATACAAAGCTGCTGTAAGGCTGGAATGAACAGATAACACCAAAAGGTGCTTCAGAGTCATAGAAAGTTCTACTATTTCTGTCATTTGAGCCACAGAAACTTAGAAATGTTTAGTCATAAAGTTTTAGACCAGAAGTTTGCCTTCAAATTGAGTTCAATCACTTTTATTTTATACTGTTAGAAAGAGAATCTTGAAAACGTTATTTAAAACAATATTTTGGGTTATTTTATTTACCTCACACCTTCACTCAATTATAATTGTGTACTTAAACTTCTGCATATAAAAAATAATATAACCATAGAAATCAAATCCATATCTACTAAATTGCCTTTCATATTTCAGGTATTTTTTTACTCCTTTTCATTATACTAGCAATCAAACCAAACCAGACCAATATATACAACCAATTTACTCCTAAATTTAAAATATGTGTAAATGTGAAACAGGTGACACATTACTTTCAAAACTAAAAATGCAGAAAGTTGATCAAAAGAACCAGAGATCAGCTTTTAAAAATTTGTGCCATATTTTAGAGAGGTTGCTTATAGTGTTATAAAGTAACTGGAATAGCTGAACGCTTCCCTATTTGTGAATGCTTTATTTCACAACTCTTTTTAATTACAGAATTCACTTGCCATCTTCATTTCTCACTTCCATGTCAACCTCAATAATTTGGCTTTCCTTTTCATCACTCTAGCAAGCGGCTATCTAGATGATGTATAATGACCTTGCAATTGATTAATTAACTTTCATCTTCTCTCTCTTCATCATTGCTGATATCTCTACAGCATCTGTCAGGCTAGACCCTGTCCTCTGTGACCTTTTCCTAAGTGTCTGTGATGTTACACTTTTACACTCAAAAATAAGAAAAACAAGCTCATTATTTTCATTCCCAAATCCTTTCTTTCTCTTTCTTTTTTCGTAATGGCATCACAGTTCAGGTCAGACAACCTCCAAACACTAAAGGCCTCATCTACTATTTATTTCACCTTAGATAACCCATTTTCAATAAGACAGCTTGAGAAAAATTTTATGATTTTAAAATCTATCATTTCTGTACTTGGAGTCCTCCAATTCCAATTGAAGAAAATGACCCAAGTTATTTATGGTGGCTTACAAAACTCTTTTCTATCTTGTTTCTTTTTCTCTTACCATTCTATTTCTTGCTACACAAGCTCCATGCATAGAGACCTTCTTTCTATCCTTTGAAAACACCAATCTCTTGCATTTTCTTTTCATTAGGCCTTTGCACTAACGGTATCCTCTATCTGGAATGCTCTAACCTTTCATTATTGCATAACTGGCTGCTTCTTTCCCATCATATTCCATCCTCGCTGTCAAATATGGTCTTTCTGATCATATTACTTTCATTCTCAACAACTGACTTTCCATATGTCAAAAATGAAGCTCATTCATGGCCTTTTAGGATTGAACCAATGTATTCTTACTCTGTGCCAGGTAACTTAGAATATCTCAGTCCTTATCATTTGGGGAAAATATTTTTTTCCTGAACCAAGCTCTTACATTAATTTCTTATTGCTCTCTATCCTTTCTGTACATTTTGTCAAGGATAAACTTTATATTTTATGATTTAAACTCAGACCATTTTCAAAATCTCACCAGCTAAAGTCATACATTTGCTGGTGGAGCTCAGTTCAGATCCCATTTAAAAATATATTGTTTCTTTGAATATAATTAATGCCTCTCCTCTGTGAAGAATATAAAATTCACTTTCTCGTAAGTACAAAGTGACTATCTTACATCATTTGCTCACTTACCTATATCCATACACAAGATTGTCAGCTTTGCTAGGCTGAGAGTAAACTCTTAGTAAACATTTTTCAACTCTCATTCCATCTAATACAGTGTATTGCACAGAACAGTAATCAACAAATAAACATTAAATTAATATTTGCATGTTTTAAATTTCATAATAGAGGCATAGTCTAGCACTTTGATTAAGTAATTTCTTTAATTATTTCATAAAATATACATTCAAAATTGCCAGAGAGCATTACTCAAAATCATATCTGCCTTTAAACTTCAAAGTTTAACCTGAATATCAAAGATAATTAGTCTTACTATTTTATATATGTATTTTATTTCCTGTATATTTCTATTGCATGCTTATTTTAGATTTTAATTGACGTTTCTCTGTTGTTGTAAATTTTTTATTTTAATTATTTGGTTTCTATATTTATTTTCATTATTCTCCTTGGGCACAAAGCTGACTGAACTTGCCCATCTAAGTTATTTTTACTTTAATTCTAATTGCAGCCCTCCTTTGAAAGTATTTCTATCATTACTTGTTCTGTATATCCTGCTGCTTTCGAGATATAAGCTGTCCAAAATAAACCTTGCCAATTCATCAATAATTCAACATTTATTATCCTAAGAACTGTTTGGTTCCATAAAATTCAATTCTAAAAATGAATTAAACAAAACTGTACTTTTTTATCTCAAAAATTAAAATATTAAATTACACAAACATCCATTCTTTGGGTCTGATAATGAACACTTTAAAATAATTTATTATAAATATTTACCTATAATACTTACTTTAATTAAAATTTTAAACATATCATGCAAATTATGTAACCTCAAATAAATACATAGATGTACTTAACAGTATTTCTAACTAAAGCTTTATATAATGATTCAGATCCCAGTGAACAAAATATTATTTTCTTAAAAATAAGTCATATCTGGTTTCTCTTTAGCTTACAAAAATCTTTCATCTTTCAAAAATAAGTAATTTTATCTTATTAATTCTAAAATTAAAATTTTTTCCTGTTAACCATAGACTTTAGAAAAAGCTTTGGTTGGTTACCCTTTTAGGATGTGTCATTCCTTAAATAAGACTTAACAGTTATATATATGGAGAACAACAGAGCATTCAGTGTCTACTTTCCTTGTCTCATTACTCTGAAACATATTACCTGATGTCACATCCCTAATCAGTCACATCAAAATGTGACAAAGCAGAGATCTTTTCATGGTATGTTTTACAACACATCTTATTGTATCTATTCCACTTTTCTATAATTTCACATAGCAAATGTATTCTGTAGAATAAATTAATTATTTAGCAAATGATCAGTCATTTTTAAATGTACATTCCAGCTTAAACCAATCTGAAGTCTTTAAATAAGTGCTTTCTTTAAAAACTATAAAATAAGCTGTTAATAAAAGATAGTTCCTTCAGATTGTTCATGACTTTTTTTTCTCTTATGAAACTACCTTTTTTATTTTTTAAGATTATTTTGAGAGGACAAAAAGAGAGAGAGAGAAAGAAATGGAGAGGGCCCAGAGCAGTTTCCATAGTTGTATATCATTAGCCATGACATGGTTTCACTCCACACAGCTAGACTATGGGACATGCCAGCAGGGCACCCAACTGAGAACCTTTGTTGTCATCTAGTGGTTACCCATGTGCTACAGCTCAGCACATGAGTTTGCACAGGCCAGGTCCGGGACTTGATCCCTGCACCTTGTGATTGCAAGGCAAGGGCGCCCCAGGTCTCACAAGGCTGCATGGCAAGTGCTCAACCTGCCGAGCTACCTCAGCAGCCCCATGAAAACATCATTATATTTAATTTCTAGTTAATATACATGCAAATTTCTCACTTGAAAAATACAGACTGTGAAACTAAGTCTTTTCCATTTGCTGTTACTGCACAGCACAATATATGGTAAGAAATGCATCTTTATTTTTAGAGTACTAAATACTATTAATAGTACATATTTAAAAGCCAAAGTATAATAAAAATAAAATTGTACGTTGTAGGCAAGATGGTGAAATAGGTAAATACTATGTCTGCTTCATCCCATGGTCACAAATAAAATTATAACTAAATATGGAACTATCAACCTCGAGAAATATCTGAAAACCAGCTGAACAGAACCCCTATAACTAAAAATATAAAAATGAGGCCAAGTTGAGACTGACAGGAGAGGCAAAGACATGCAAAAGGCCGACCCTAAACCCACAGCTTGTGGTTGAGCACTGGGAGGAACACCTTAGTGGAGGAGGTTCCTACTGAAGAGTGAGAGGTCCAAGCCCCAGACTGGGCGCCTCAGCCAAGTGGTCCTGTTCTGGAAGGAGGAGACCTGACATCTGACAGCAAAAATCTGCAAACACTGAGAAAAATAAATCTGATCTAACTTACGGGCTTACCTTCTGGAGGGTGGGCCCCTTGTAGTACAGGCTTCTCTCGCTAGGTGAGTGTTCTAGAAACCCATCTGCATCATGTAACAGCTGGTGTTGTTGGGAGAGGCTCCGTCAGCTTCATTACATTTTTTTGGGAGACTCAACACGTTTATCCATTTCATGATGGGTGATGTACACGAACAACCTATATCAGGACAATGTACCTCCCTACACCATGCTGAGTGTTCAGCAGTTTTTGACCAAAAATAGCACACCCCTCATGTTTCCCCTTCCTATTCACCTGATCTTGCCCAAAGTGATGTTTTTTGTTTTCTCAGTTGAAAAAGGCCTCAAAGGAAAATATTTTGCTGATGCGGAAGAGGCGAAACAAAACATGGCAGAAGCACTAAAAGGCATCAGAACCAACATGTTAAAAAACTGTTTCAAACAGCAGAAAAAGCATGTTGATGGGTGTAGTGCATCAAATGGAGAGTACTTTGAAGATGACTGAAGTTTAAACATATAAGAAAAAATACACAATTTGTTATAAATAAATTTCAGTGTTTGTGGGTTCCCCTGTGTGGAATCTAAGGAACAGAATAAATGAACAATTAAGGCAGAAACAGACCCCTAAATATAAAGAACAAACTGATGGTTGTTATATTGGGAGAGGTTATGGAAGGGGTATGAGAAAGGTGAATGGATTAGCAAATACAAGTGGTAGTTACAAAATAGTCATAGAGATTTGAAATATCAATAATATTGTAAAAACCATCTGTGCTGTTAGATGGGCACTAGACTTGTCGGGGGGAGCACTTCATAAATTATACAAATGCCTATGCACTAAACTGTAAACCAGAAAATAATATAAATAATATTGAGTGTCAACTATAATTAAAAAAAAATATATATATATGTATATATATATGTATATATATGTATATATATGTATATACATATATATGTATATATATATGTATATGCACATACATTCATACATAGCCATAGGATGTAGAGGATAGCATAGGGAATATAGTTAATGGCATTATAATAGCTATGTAGGGTATCAGATGGGTAGTAGACATGTTGGGGTTATCACTTTGTGAGGTGTGTAAATATTTAATCATTATGTTCTTTTGTACATTAAAAGAATAAATAAAAAATGTATTTTAGACACTTTTGAGTTACGTTGGAAGTGAAGAGCAAGATCGATTTAGTCTTTTCCTCTGTGCACTTAAAATATAAAGCAAAAAGCAGGCAATTACAACCTAAATACAAAACAAAAATATCACACTATGGTTGCTGAAATATTTCACTTTCAGCTAAAAAAAATATGAGGGATGTGCATTAATAAAAGTTTCAGAAGTATATAAAAAGCATTATTTTTAAGATAATACCTAAAAATGTGATTAGTATTTATTCAGGAAAACAGAGTAGAAAATGATTAAGTGAGAGTTTATAGCACATATTAAGGCTAAGAGATGAGAATCAATAGCAAAATAAAGCAACCCAAGAATAGAGGGCAAAGGCCAGAAAGAGGCATACTGGAAGCATGGAAATATGCAGGGAGCAGGGTTTGAGTGGCTCTGTGAACCATTTTAAAGATCTTGACTACCTTAGGGAGAAGGACAGTTATTTTAACTTGGATAAGCAGATTTTCATTTCGTGCCAAAGTCTGCTTATTATCTACTTCCAGGTAGATATTGCAGCAGGGAGTGAAAGCTGGGTAAAAATATGATGCATTATTTTTAAATCTTCTAGATCAAAAAAAAAAAAAGTGGAAAAAATGTCGAAGGTAGAACAGGCTTAATAGGGTGGGGAGAAGAACATACACGCTCCCCAGATTTGGTTTCTAATAAAAGATTGAACTGAGCCAAGGATGTGAGCAGACATTGAGAAGAACTGCAATTAGAAGAGCAATGGAAACAGGAAAAAAATGAAATACCGTAAGGAATGGTAAGTACTACTCATTGACTTGGAACCTACAGGCTTATGAATGGAATATAGGAGAGATGGAAACATTTAAGAATGCTTGTATCAGTCAACATAAAATGACAGACTTATTTGCTGTTATCTGTTCCTCTTGCCTCATATTTTGCCTTAATGTTAATACACACAGCTGTTGCTTCTGACCCAAGAGACTTTATATCCAGCCAATTAGTCTATGGTTTAGAGGGGATTTTTTTCATAGTTGACATTCGTCAAGCTTTTAAAGTAATAAGTTTAGTTAGAAACACATGTTTTTATTCCTTGTGGGATAATTTCTCAGGTATGTTAATATTGTATTGCAAAGATCTGTAATATAACATTTAATATTAAAAAAATACTTAGGACATTTGAAAATCATTACCTTTCTATTTATTAAATAATGTATTTTTAAATCTTAAATAAGATTTTGCCTAGAATTCTAAAAATAAATGTCAGAGGGGAATTTTACTCTAGCAAACTGTTTCAAGTTGTGTTGTACAGACACTTAGACTATATTTAACAGAAGTGATTGTTTGCATTATTGGGGTTTTGGTTTAGTCATTAAATATTTCCCGTGGCTTTCAAGAAAATCATAATCAGGAAGGACCTGGGTAAAGAAGAGTTAGGGGTCTAGAAAAGTTTGCTATCTCAAAGAGACAAATTTTCTCACATAGTTCTCTTGTTTCCCAGTCTGCCCACACACCTCTTTCCAACCTATTCCTACTGGATGCCAATCCACGGTCACATCAGATATATACCCATACTAAAAATTAAAAGAAATATTATGGAAGGTTTAGGAGTTCAAGCTAATTAATAATATAACTTTGAATTTTAAAATTCTATCATTCATTAACTCTCAATTTTTAAAGCTTAACTTAACATTTTTATTTCATTTTATTCACTTTCAAGAGGAATTTATAAAGCTTACCTTAAAGTAAGGTTGATAATTAAAGATGATAACTTATTAAGCTAAAGTATAAAAAGGTTTGATCTCCTATTTCATACAGAGTGAATTATGCAGAAATAATAATATTAACTATTAATTACTACTATGGTTTTTCTGCTCACAACTAACCAGTTTTAAAAATGTTATCTTAGAAACTGAATATAGTAAGTACAGGTAAAAAACTTGAATCTTCCTGATGTGTGTAAGATAGCAATGTATCATTTGATTATACCTGATAATTAAGAAACCTATCATATTGTTAGGAAACAACTGATTCTTTGTCACATAGACATTAAAGGGAAAAATTGTTTGTAAGCCCCATTAAAAAAAAATAGTACAAAATACTGGAAAATCCAGCTTAAAAATCTTTTATAAGTGTGCAAATATCTAAGATTATAAACAGAAATACTTTATTTTTGACAATATTTAGTGGATTATTTTATTACATGATTGTAAATAGACTATTATACATAAATTTATATCTATGTCTGTGTTCATAGATCTGTTATAATATTTTCAGTAATGCGCTTAATTATCCATAACTCAGTACCACCATCGTCTCTTCTAAAGCTGATAACAATGCTTCCCAGAACCCCCTTTCATACTGGGTTATGGGTAAGAGTCCACTAATAAGGTGAAAATCGTGTAAGATTTGGGAAGCTGAATTAACATAGAAACCATACTGTTCAAAAGGTCAGGGCAGCCAGATGTGAGACCAGAACTCAGAACTCTTCAAAAATCTCCCTTTCATGGTGGTGCTGGATAAGGCAGTAGCACCTCAGCCAACTTCTCCATGAGCTCCGGCTTCCCTGTTCCCTGTTCTTCTGGCTGAGACCTCAGTTATCCAGTATAGCCTTTCAGCCCCTCACTCAAGCAAACTCCTCGCAGATTCTTGTAGCTAAATTCCTATTTTAAATATCTTTTTTTTATTATTCTAGTAGGAGCTCGATTTTCCCGTAAAAACCAAACAGATGCATTTTCCCAAGGCACGATGCATTTACCTGTGAATATCTCATTACCATTCAGTGATGATCATGTACAATAGGAATTTTAGACTGCCTGTATTATGTAAATAGTTTCATATGCCATTTGAATAATAATAACCCAAACCAAATTAACTGTTTGTACTCTACAGAAATCTTTCATGTAATTACCTGAGTTAGTCCTCAATTTACTTTTAGAAGTAAACACTATAGGAGATGCCAGGATAGTTCAACAGATTGAGTGCTTGCCTTACAACCGCAAGGTCTGGAAATTGAGTCCTGTCCCCAGCATAAGACAACCTATGAGCCCATGCAAACCCACATGCTGACCTTCGGTGAGTCTGGTAGCTGCCAGGATGACAGTGAAGGTTCTCGCCTCCCATGAGGGGGGTTCCCAGTTTGCTTCCCACCTCACCCCACGCAGCCCATGTCCACCTATGTGGAAGGAAATCTTGTCACAACTAATGATGTATAACTACAGAGACTTCTCTGGGCCCAACCCCCTTCTCTCCGTCTCTCTCACCTTCTCTCAAACAATAAAATAAATCTTAAAAAAAAAAGAAAAGTAAGAACTATAAATAACTTCAACTGATTACTGTAGAAAATATTTTTAAAATGTTGGTAAATTATTGATGTTAACACCATAGTAATTATTAGTCATTTAGTAATTCTTCTACTGTCATCTTCAAGTACAAATAGCACCAATAAAATGAAAGTCATGTGCTTTAGGCAACTACTGAATATGCTCATCTCTATCACAATTATTTCTAATGTCATCTACTTCTCACTTAACAACTAAATATACTCCTGCCACTCCTGCCACTAAGTAAAAAGCTCTTACATGAAAAAAAATTTTTCTATTACTTTTAACATGAAAAATTATATGCTGTATTCCAAGCCAAGATACCAAGCCAATTTTCTTTCTTTTTTTTTTTTTTTTTTGACAGAGACAGAGAGAAGGGGGAGGGCCCAGAGCAATCTCCATAGCTGTACATCATCAGTTTTTGACATGGTTTTATTCCACACAGGTGGGTGCGGGGCTGCACAGGGTGGGAACTAGGCTGGGGGCCTCTCGCATGGAAGGCACGCCCCCTCCAGCCAGGGTCCAAACCAGGAGGCAAAAACTGAACCGGGGTCTCTCGCATGGAAAGCATACGGGTCTGCACGGGCCAGGGTTAACCCACTGAGCTATCCCAGTTTCCCTCCAAGCCAATTTTCAAAAATACAATATATCATTTGATCAACTGAAACATCATATATTAGAGTACATAAGTAATAAAAGTTATACATCACATTATATCCTGAGGATGCCAAAAATAGTATACACATTTTAAGAGATGTTATCTATGTATTTCTTTTTGAAGTTGAATTGAATTATGGTAGCAACGTGTAGTATGACAGTCACTCAAAAGATGGCCGTTAATCAAATGAATGCTAGTGTCACCATGTGACAGATAGGACAGTCAAAGAAAGTAGTAGAAGCACAGTTGTCATTCAAGGAACACAGAACCATTTTGAAGTGGTATTTCAAATTTGACAACACTGTAGTAATATAACAACAAAGGAGGTGTGAATATGCAACAGAACCTCCAACATGCCTAATAATTACATACATTCCTGATGAGTTAGAGATACACTGTAACTTGAAATGGCATGTGCAGAGATATAAGTTGATATTTTGGTCAATGTCACTTAAGCAGTAGTTCAATGTAATCAGAAGTGTCTGGACACTTGATGGCAACCACTTTGAGAACATATTATAATTGCAGAAGCCAAATGTGACTTGTAATCAGCTTTTGTTATTGGTATATATTGAGTTTTCTTTCTTAAAATGTGTACACATTTTTTGGCACTCTCTGTAGATAAGAAAAAAGTACTGAAAGTTACAATGCAAAAGTGTAATGCAATGAAAGCTTATTGGCCTTACAGTGAGGAAGAAAGGTCAGAGATGGTTGTAGTTTGTGAAGGAGAAACATAAGAGGGAAATTCTTTGAAATGTAGTAGAGAGTCAACTTGTAGGCAGGCTTTTGGGTTCTTTGTAATCTTGCACAAAAATTGCACTTAAAATTATAGAACAGTAAAAACAGCCTTAGGACAAAACAAAAACTAACTGTAAAAAAGCTTTGAAATAACTTATAACTATAACATATATATAACAGACTGAGGAATTGCAGAAGATGTTATATCCCTCACTCTTCTCACTGAGTATATGTTTGCAAAACAAACTGATTTGAGTTTACCCAAACATGGAAGGCAATTAAACTCTGTTTTGTGAGATATTTTCTAACTTAAACCTAGTATCATGTAAGTTGAAAACTATACCATTACCTAAATAATAATGCCAAATTACCACTTTTAACACATTTTTAGACATTTATGTAATTTATGTAGTGATTCCCTGATTAGTCTAGTACCCACCTTATATGAGTTTTTTTTTAATATAATTGACTATATTCTCTATGCTGTATGTCCCCCTGACAATTTTATTACTACCAATTTGTATTTTTTAACCCCTCACCTTTTTCACCCAGCACCCCAACCCACATACCTTCTGGCAACCATCTGTTTGTTCTCTGTATCTATGGGTCTGTTTCTGTTTTGTTGGTTTATTTTGTTCTATACAATCCACATAGAAGTGAGATCGTGTGGTATTTTTCTTTCTCAGTCTGACTTATTTCACTTAGCATAGTAACCTCTAGGAATATCCATGTTGTTGCAAATGTTAACATTTAATTCTTATTTATAGCAGGGTCATATTTCATTGCACATGTGTACCACATTTTCTTTATCCAATCACCTATTGAAGAGCACTAGGGTTGCTTCCATATTTTGGCTATTATAAATAGTGCTGCAATGAACACATGGGTACAGCCATATTTCTTTTCAAATTAGTGATTTAGATTTCTTTGGCTAAATACCTAGAAGTGGAATTACTGGGTCATAAAGCATTTTTAAAATAACTTTTTTATCCCTAAGCCTGAAATCTCTGTCAGGAACCATCTACCTCCTGACCAGTGTGGACATTCCTGCTACAATGGTTACAAGAAGTTTGAGTAGAAATATGAAAGATTACTGATAGTTAGGGGCTTGCTTCCTAGATCACCATTTCCTTAAATTAGTTTTGCTTTCAAATGGATTACCAAAAAACAGAAAATCATAGAAAGGTGATATTAGCCTCCACATATAAAGAAGTAGAATTCTGCCTCTTTTTGCAAAGTGGTATTTTTATTAAACAAAGACAAACCTATGTTGATAAAGTTATTTTCCCAATTAAAAATTCTTTTAGTATTATGTCTTTTGTAATTATTTAAAGACAACTATAATCTATAGAAGATTCAACACCCATCCCTACATCTTGGCTGATATACTGTTAGGTTCTTAGTATTCTTCCCCGTTTTCTTCTAAAAAAAATTGTTATACTTGGAATAGATTTTTGTTCAGCTGAATCAAAATATAAATAACTTAAAAAAAAACACCACACACACAAAACCTGTTAGCACTGGCTGTGTTTCTCATTTGCTTCTAGTAGAAGCTATCTTTCCCTACATGATTGAGTGTTGACATTTATTCTATGGTGCTACAGCAGACAAATAATTATTTTCATGTGTTTGGTGAATATCCAGAGTTTCCAGCAATTTTGTAGCCGTAATCCAAGTAACCTGAAAGAGCTACAGTCCAAAATAAAACCCCAAGCTTGTGTAACTTTTTAAAAAGTAATTTCTACCTCCCATTTATTGATTCACCATTCTTTTAAAATCACTTTGGATTTGATTATTTATAAAAATTGAGTTTACTCACAACATTTTTGCATTAATTACTGAATCTATTTTTTATATCCCCTAAATAAAACAAACCAGTGTGAGTTTCTGTTTTTCTGCTTTGTCTTAGGCTCTTGTACTTTCTATTCATTAGTGTATGACTTATGGTCTTCCAACTGTAAATAAATATACATTTAGAGAAAATGTGTCTAGGCACATGAACTTTTTATTGATTTTATGTTTTCACCTGATGTTCCATAAAAGGTCATGAGGACCTCAACTATTTACCCCAATCTAGACAATGTCACCTTTGCATAATTTAAGTACCCTTATTAAATCTAATAGAAAAGTTTGTGTATTCAGGCCACATAGAAGAATTTTTTAGAGATATTAGGACATTTTTGTTTCTCCCCACCAACAGCAAATTTTTTCCAGCTCCCTAAAACAGTGCCAATGTTTTTGGTATACTTTTCTCAGGTCCCTAATAAAATATGAGACAATCAGGATCATGGTACCATATAAACATAACATTTCTTATTTTTATATTTAGTCTTTTATTTTTTTACAAGTATATAAATAAAAATATCAGTTGAGCTTTGCATAGTTTTACACAATGAAATATTATTTAGCCATTAAAAAGAAGGAATTTCTGCCATTTGTGACGTGGTAAGGCCCACCTAAGGACATATGCTTAGTGAAATAAGCCAGTTAAAGACAAATACTGGATGGTATCATTTGCATGTAACGTGTGTATTTTAAAAAGTCAAACTCTTAGTATCAGAGAGTAGAGAAGTGGTTTCCAGGACCTAAGGAGTAAGGTGGGGATGAGGAAAGTAGGGAGAGGTTGATAAAAGAGTACAAACTTTCAGCTACAAGATGAATCAAGCTTGAGGATCTAATGTAAAGCATGGTAACTACAAGTAGAGTTGATAACACTGTATTGTGTAATTGAAATTTTCGAGAAGAGCAGAACTTAAAGATTCTCAGAAAAAAATGAAAGGCAAATATGTGAGGTGATAAGTGTGTGAACCCTTTTATAATATGTATGTATATCAAGTCACCACAACATACACGTACCCTTTCCGTATCTTACAATTATATATGTAAATTATACCTCAATGAAACATAAAACAGACTTCATATTTTTGGGAAAGTTAACCTCTCACAATTCCGTTTATACTCCTTTCACATGCTCCTGAATGAGTGCTTTCCCCTCTCCCTGTCCTCTTCTGCCTCTTCTTCTGGCCGTTCTCATCTTCCAAAGTCTACCCATTTCCTCTACTGTAGTCTTTAGTCAGTTTGTCTGGTCACTCTGGTGTATACCATCCAAGTTTATGCACTATAAGAAACTCACCAAGGTACTCTGCTTATTTCCAAATATTAGTAGTTAAACTAACTTATTTTATGTTGCTTTATTTAGGTATTATATTAAGGTTATACAATTCTATAAATAAAACAAAAATTTCCACATGAATTTCAGTTGTTTTAAATTTAGCTTTCATTCTGTTTTTATAATTACTCTTGTAATCTCTGTCACCCAAGATGTAAAATTAGAACATACTCGTATCCTGTGAATATTGTCAATCCCAGAAATGAGAGTAGAGATTAAATTTAAATTATGTTATTTTAATCTTCCATTTCTGTAAGGCTTTTAAATTTTCAAATTTCTGTATTGTTCCTGCTTAAATAGAGAAGAAGCAGAGAGATATGACAAAACATGAAAATGTCAAAAAAAAAACTTACATGAATACATATAAAATAAAATAATTAAATAGTTCCACTAAAGCTTTTAGCGTGAACAGATTGCAAATGAGCAAAAGGAATGAAAGTAAAATCTTTTCAGCTTCCTTGCACTAATTACCCATACTTTATAGAGATGAGCCTTTGCAAAGACCCACATATGCAAATACAAAACTTATTTTATCTGAATAAAAGTATAGGAAATAAAGTATTTCATTCAGTGCTCTTATTGAAGTTATGCAATTTGTGAATACCTGCACCTAAATTTGAGTTTTTTAAATGTATGTTTTTTGGAAGTCATTTTTTTTTTTTTACCTAGGTTTTCACTTGATCTGCATTAACTGAGAAACAAACCTAGAAAGTATCATTTACATTGTGAAAATGTTGGCGGCTTTTTGTAGAGTTTCCATATCTGGTCTTCAACTTTCTCTCTACTTTAACGTCAGGACTTTTTCTTTCTCTGCCTCCTAACCGGGCAATGTGAAAAGGATATCAAGTTTCTGTGGTTTGGGATGAGAGAGGCATCATAGCATGGGAAGTCTCAGGCCAGAGAAAGTAAAAGAAGACAGTGGGATGGCAGTGAGATGAAGCTCCTCTGAAGTCAACATAGAGGAAGAACCTGCCACTGGCATTGTGTTAGTGTTCCTATTGCTGCTAGAACAAATTACCATAAACTAAGGAGCAAATCAGCACAAATTTACTGTCTTACAGTTTTACAGGTTAGAAGGATTGATTATCCTTCTAACTATCCACTGCAGTCATTGCATGTATCCACTGGACTCAGATCAAAGTGTTGGCAAAGTTATTCCTTTCTAAAGACTATAGGGGAGATTCTGTGTCCTTGTCTTTCAGCTTCAATGAGCTTTCTTTTCCACGAACCTCTTCCTCCAAATTCAAAGCCAGCAAAGTTGGACTGAATGTTCTCGTGCTGCCACCTTTCAGGCTATCTTCTGACTTCCTTTTTTTTTTAAACTTTTAAGGACCTTGTGATTACACTAGGACCACTGATATGTTCTAGGACAACCTTTCTATCCGAAGATCAGCTGATTATCAACCTTAATTCTGTCTGAAAACTTAATCCTCCCTCACCCTGTAACTGACTATATTTGCTGGTTCTTAGGTTTAGGACATAGCCACCTTTGGAGCCATTATTCCAGCCATCACAGTGCCCTACCCATAATCCCCAAGCTAAACTCTAATGTCTCTAGAGACAGTTGTGAAAGGAATAAGGATATCGATTCAGTTATTCACAAATATTGACTATGATTGTGCGATCCACTGCTATTCTACATAATAGAAATGCTTCCCAAATCAAAAGAGCACTCCAGGAAAATGTAGAGCACTGATAAGCCTTTGCTATAAGTGCATCCTTGATTGAAACCTTGCATCAGGTATATGGGATTAATCATGTTGGCTCAGATCATGGAAGTCCTCTCCACGGAGCTGGAGTTGGTATCAGCCTCCTAAGTAGGCTGACCAGATCAGAAAACAACCATATATTCTTGTTTCACATGGTACATATGGTCAGCCTGGTCTCATAGGCTAAATTCAAATTGTCAGTAGGCTGACCATATAAACCATTTGAAACGGGACAATACTGTTTTTTTTGTGCCATTTAAAGCAGTATGTATGGTCATCCTACTTTTAAGACACATGACACTTACAGAGACTTACAGGTACCAAATCAAGGCACCTTAAAAAGAAGGAGGTAAAGCTGCTCAGAAATCAACTAGCACATACTTTTTATATTTTATATTCAAAATACAATTAACTGTATCTACAAATGCAAAAATGTAAGACTATGGCATTATTTTAAAAATTATAAACATAAAAAAACAAAACATATCTAGGCCAATGTGAAATGCAGTAGGGAATGTTCATAAATAAAATGTGTGTATGAAATGAATGACTGAAAGATTGATATAAAACTATGGTATTAAAACACTACTCTCAAGGTGTTGAAGTTCTTATGGGAAGTTCTACTCACATATTAGGAAACATTAATCTAAGATTCCTTTGAAAATAGAATAGCAATGAAAAAAACCCAGTTAATATCATATAGATTTATTAAAAATCTCAAAATAAGTAATCTACGTATAAAATTAAGTTATTGAGACCATATCTCAAAAGAAGCCATATTATTTCACTACTTTAGTATAATTATTAAAAATAATTCATAGATTTCATTTCCTTTCACACACTTTACAATATTATAATATCCACTTCTTTAAAGATTCACTTCTGTTGTTTTTGACACGGAGAGAGACAGAGAGGAGGGGGAGGGCCCAGAGCAGTCTCCATAGTCACACATCATCAGTTTCCACAGTTTTATTCCACAGGTGGGCACGAGGCTGCACAGGGCAGGAACTGGCTGGGTGCCTCCCACATGGTAGGCATGCCCCCCAGTGAGTTGGGGACCTTCCACATGGGAATCATACCTGGAGCAAAAAGATGAACTTGTGGGGGGTCTCCCACATAAGATGATCGCCCCAGTGAGAATCAAACTGGGGGGGGGGGGCACATCCCAGTTCAACATATGTTTTGCAAGGTTCGGGGCCAGGATTCAATCTTCTGACCCCAGGGCTGCAAAATTGGTGCTCAACCCACTGAGCCATCCTGGCATCCCCTATGGTATTATAATATTCTTAATGCACATTTTGAGTTGAAATATGTAATCTTGTAATTCTCAAATATGTCATACAAGTTAAAGAAAATATATTAATTGAACTATAATAGTGTAGAAATCAGGAAAAAGATTAATTTGGTTTTCCCTAAGAAAGCTAATGTATAAAAGTTTAAGAAATATAATATTGATGGCACAAATAAACATTAATAAAGAAACAGGCAATATAGTAGGGATTATAAAATGATACCTGAAACTTTTTCTGAGATTCAGTTTTCTGTAACCTGATGCCATTGCCAAAATTCAGCTCTACTGTCATCCTGATAGCACTTTTCCCAACACACACACACACAGGCACACAGGCACACATTCAAGCATACTTTTTCTTTCTCTTTCCAAATTGTAATCTATCATATTCAATTTCTCTGCTCAATTCTTGCCTGTCTTCTCTATACTAATAGCACGTACCTGCAGGGGTTTGAAAGAACGGCAAGAAGGAGACAAAACTAACATGAGATAAAAAAGTCATCATTATATCCAACAATATTCAATGTATTACAAATATTCAAGATTTTCTAAAATTAATTCTGATAATCAGAAAACTAGAAAAATTCTGACAAAATTATATTCCCTTTTATTACTGCTTTCTCTGCATCCTGATAATTTTGATATGTTGGGTTTTCATTGTCATTAGTTTCTATGTATTTTTAATCTTTTCTTTTATTTCTTCTTTGATCCAGTCACTAGTAAGTAACATGTTGTTTTATCTCTGTGTATAGGTGTCTTGTTTCCTGCTTTCTTTTTGCAGTTGATCTCCAATTACAAAGCTTTGTGATCCAAGAATACACTTGATATGATTTCAATCTTGAATTTGCTGAGGGTAGTTTGATGTCCCCGTTTATGCTCTATCCTTGAGAATGTTCCATGTGCACTATAAACAAAACGGATAGTCTTGTGCTGTAGATATAACTGTCAACTATGTCCAATCGTTGTAATGTATCATTTTAAGCTGAAATTTCCTACCGTATTTTCCGGCGTATAAGACGACCGGGCATATAAGACGACCCCCTAATTTTACAGTTAAAACATAGGTTTAGGCCTATATTCGCTGTATAAGACTACAGCCTCGGAAGTGGGGGGTAGTCTTATACAGCGAATATAGGCTTAAACCTATGTTTTAACTGTAAAATTAGGGGGTCGTTTTATAAGCCCGGTTGTCTTATACGCAGGAAAATACGAGTAATTTATTTTCTGCTTGGACAATGTGTCCATGTTTACCATGGGGGTGTTTAGGTCCCCTACTACCAATGTGTTTTTGTCAGTTTCTTCCTCTAGATCTGTTAATAGATGCTTTGTAACTTTTGGTGCTTCCTGATTGGGAGCATATATATTAATAACTGCCATGTCTTCTTCTTGTATTGTCCCCTTTATCATTACAAAATGTCCATCTTTGCATCTTATTACCTTTTTTATCCTGAAGTCTGTTTGGTCAGAGATAAGAATGGCTACACCTGCTTTCCTCTGACTGCCATTGGCTTGGAGTATTATGTTCCACACTTTCACTTTGAGCCTGTTATTCGTTCTTGTGGCTAAGATGTATCTTCTGGTACATCTGGATGGGTTTTGTTTTTTAATCCAGTTTGCTACTCTGTGACTTTTTATTGGCAAGTTTATTCTACTTACATTTAGGGTGATGATTGATGTATAAGGATTTCTATATCCATTTTATCTTTAAATTTTTGGTAGCTCAGTATCTCGATTTCTTCTTTGCTTTTTCCTCACTGTCAGTTATTTTAGTTTGATGGTGTTCTATAATTTTTCCTTCTGTTTCTTTGTGTTTTTGTTATGTGTCTCAGTTCTGAGGTTTTTTGTTTGTTTGTTTTAGCTTATATGTTATTATTAAGTATATGTAAAATAAATTGTCATATATGTAGTGGCCCCTTTTCCTAAGCATGCTTCTTATCTCCATTCTCTTTTGGAAATTTAAAATTACTTTCTCCCCTTTTATGTTTTTGTTGTCCCAATTTTTCCCTATTTATTTTGACTTTTTGTTTCAGGTCGAATAGCCTTCTTCAGTTTTTCCAGAAATGCCAGCCTTGTGCTAGAGAAATCCCTCTGAAAAGGTATTTATTCCCCCTTCATATCCAAAGGATAACTTTACTGGGTTGATGATTCTTGGCTGGTAATTTCTCTCCTTCAATATTTTGAATATTTGATTTCACTCCCTCCTGGCTTGTAAAGTTCCTGCTGAGAAGACTGATGACAGCCCCATGAGCTTTCCTTTATGGGTTATGGTGTTCTGTTCCCTGGCTACCTTGTGAATTCTTTCTTTGTCTTTGATCTTTGACATCTTCAGTATAATATGCCTTGGAGAAGGTCTGCTAGAATTCAAGTAGTTAGGGGTACTTCTTTTTTCTTGAATTTGGGGTTCCATTTCTTTCCATAGGCTTGGAAAATTCTCATCTACTATTTGTTTGTTTAAGTTCTCTATAAAATTCTGCCCTGTCCCTCTTGGTTTCCCTATTACTCTTATGTTGGTCTTTCTAGTGGAGTCAGATAGTTTTTGTAGTGTTCTTTCATTTCTTTTGACTCTCAAATCTCTCTTCTTTCTTCTGTGACATTTCCATATTTCTAACTTCTATATTACTATTTCTTTCCTCTATCTGGTCAGCCCTGCTTCCTATGCTAGCTATTTCATTTCTTCATTTCTTTTATTGTGTTGTTTATCTCCAGAATTTCTTTTATTTTTAAGATTTATTTTATTGTTTCTGACAGAGACAGAGACAGAGAGAGACAGAGACAGAGAGAGACAGAGAGAGACAGAGACAGAGAGAGACAGAGTGAAGGGGGAGGGTCCAGACCCAGTCTCCATAGTTGTACATCCGTTGTTTTTTTTTCCATTTTCTAGAAGAGTCTATGTAATATTTTTTTTATTTATTTTATTTATTTTTTATTTTTATTTTATTTATTTTTTATTGTTAAATTTAATGAGGTGACATTGGTTGGTAACAATTAGATAGTTTCCAGATGTACAAGTCCACATCACATTACTCATGCATCGTATTATGTGCCCACCACCCAGAATCAGCTCCCCTTCCATCCGCACATATCCGGTGTCCATTCCCCGCTCCCCCCACAACTCTCTTTCCCCCCTTCTCCCCCTTCTCCAGGTAACCACCAAACCACTGAGTGTGTCCATAATGCTGGTGCCCTCTCCTACCTCCCCTCCCACTCTCCCTCCCCCCTCCTCCCCTCCCCTCAGGCAATCACCAAGCTATTGAGTGTGTCCATAGGTCTTTGTTACTTTCAGTTTTATATTCCACCTATAAGTGAGGTCATATTTTTCTGGATTCTTTCAGTCTGACTTACTTCGCTTAAGAAGATGGTCTCTAGGTCCATCCATGTTGTCACAAATGACTGTATTTCATCATTTCTTATTGCTGAGTAGTATTCCATTGTGTAAATGTACCACATCTTCTTTATCCAGTCATCTATCGAAGGGCATCTTGGTTGTTTCCATGTTCTGGCCACTGTGAACAGTGCTGCGTGTACATCAGTTTTTGATGTGATTTTGTTCCACAGAGGTGGGTGGGGGGAGTGCAGGGTGGGAACCAGGTCATAGGCCTCCTGCATGGGAGGCACGTCCCCGAGAGTTGGGGGCCAAACCGGGGACCTCCCACGTGGGAAGCTTGCCCTGGCGAAAATTGAACTAGGGGCCATACTTCAGTTCAGCACATACATCCACACAGGACAGGGCCAAGATTAGTCTCTGGGGCTGCAAAGTGAGTGCTTAACTCGCCGAGCCATCCCAGCTTCTCCAATCTCCAGAATTTCTACTTGGTTCTTTATATAGTTCCAATTTCTTTAAGGTACTCCTTGTGTTCACAGAATTACTTTCTGAGATCATTTAGCTGCGTCTGCGTACTTCACCAATTTTTTTTTTTGATCTCTGTTTTTCAGAACTGCAGTCTTGAATTCTGTGTCATTTAGATCACATATTTCCATACCTTTAAGTTCCTTACTGAGAAGCTTTGTTTCCTAGGGGACTCTGTGTTGATGGAGTGTTTCTCTTACTGGTCATGACTCTTCTCCTGGCAGATAGGAAGAGGTCTTACTTTTGCTTTCCAGTTGGTGTCCCTGGGGAATCTTACAATAGTTACTCCTGGTTACTCAGTCTTATCACACTGGAAGATTTCCTGGAAGGTGAGCTTCTCCTCTTTGACCCAGTCACCTTGGTCTCATTGGGCCTCCTCTTTGGGAGAACGTGATGGGTGATGATATTCTATGCCTCTGAGATCCCAGTTCAGGCAGAAGTTGCCACATTCGTGCTCAGCAGTTTCCCTAAGCTCCCCTGCTTATTTCAGCTGGAAGAGTAGGAACAGAGCTTGTTGTGGAAAGTGCAGTCTTGGTTTGGGCACAGAATAATTACGGTTTCTCTGTTGCAGCTGACAGCACACAGGTCCTAGGTGGAGTTGCTGGGGGAGGGGCGAGCTTTGGAAGAAAGTAAGGGGAAACAGCCAGGTTCTGTGTCTATGGGTTCTGCCTGGCAGTGAGGGCTTTGTGGGTCACCACTTGTGTGTTTCCCAAGTGCTAGGCTCAGCTGTAGCACAAGCCTGCCCTTCCATCAGGAATGCACAGGACCAGGGTGGGTACTTGTCATCAGCACTGCCTTTCTCTTTTCTTCTGAGCTCACACTTCATCCAAGAATATGTTTTGCTCTGGTCAGCATATTTGTGGCTGCTGGCTCTTAGTCTCCAGCTTGCCCAGGGCTGTTCTGTGATTGAATCAGCCACTGTTGCACCCCTCAGCACATGGCTCTGAGCTTATCCAAGGCCATGTGTGCTCTAGCTGGGGTCCAAGCCCCCCAGGGCCATGTACCGTGACTCTGCTTAGGCCCAAACTTGTCCAGGACCTCGAATGCTCCAGTTAATGCCCTAAGTTGCCCTGGTCCATGTAATGCACCTCTTTTCAGGTCTTAACTCACCCAGGGCTATGTGTGCACCCCAACTGGGACTCCAACTCCCCAGGGAAGTGTAGCATGCTTTGTTTTGGGCAATTTGTCCAGGGTTGTGCCACGCTTCAACATCCCACACTTCCACCATTGTCAGCTCTTGGCTTCCAACCTGCCTCGAGGTTGCACTGTATTTCAGCCCCTGTTCCTAAGCTCCCAGCTCACTACTTCTGCTGAGGTCTCGGTCTCAATCCATGGACCCATCTGCTTCCTTACCTTCTCCCCCACTCACTTCTCTTTCTCGGACCTTTTGCTGTTTTTCTTGCTCACTTCTTCCTCTGCTAAGCTCTGGGTCTCTCAGTTGAAATGATGTGTTCCTTAGAGATTCCCTTGTTGAATTTTAGGTATTCACATTGTTGGGTGTTTCCAGAAGAGGTTTCAAGAATCTTCTTTCATGCAGCCATGTTGATGATGTCTCCCTCTTTATTTTTTATTGCTGAGTAGTATTCTGTTATATGGAGATACTATACATTTGACTGGTTGAAATACATATGGATTATTTCTATTCTTTGTGATTATGAATACAACTACTATAAATATTATACTATAAATATACTATGCTATAAATATAAATAAATACTATGAATATGTACAGGTTTTTGTAAAAACATATATTTTATTCCTTTAACATATACTTAGGACATGGGTAATTGAATTATATGGCAAGCACATGTTTAATTTTCTAAAATTTTCTTAATTTTTTCAATATTAAATAACTAACAAATTTTTCTTCACAGTGGCTATGACATTTTACATTCCCACCAGCACTGTTTATGGGTTTTTATCCTCCCCAACCTCTTGTCAGCATACTATGTTTTATATTTTCTTTTATTTCTGACAGTAGATGTGTAATGGCATTGCATTGCAATTTTAATTTTGATTTATTAATAACTAATGGCCTTGATAATCATTTAATATGCTTATTTGCAATTTATGTATCTTTTTGGTTAACATTCTTTATAGATTATATTCATTGCTTTTCTTTATTTTGTTTGTTGTTGTTGAATTTTGAGAGTTTATTACATATTCTGGATAAATATTTTATGTTAAGTATTTGATCTGCAAATATTTCTTTTAGTCTGTGACTTTCATTCTTGGACTTGCCACGGTGCCTTTAATAAATAAAAAGGTTTTTGATTTGTATATTTAATCAGTTTTAATTTTTTGTTTTTTTATTTTTTGGTATATGATAAGCAATCAAAAATAATTCAAAAACTAATACAGTAAATATGAAATTTTATATTAATCATGCTAAGCATATCCTAATAACTGTAAATTACTATTACAAATGAATTAATTAAGATGGTCATACTTATAAAATTGTTTTCATATCCATTATTTTATCCATGGAGGAATGAATGTTCTTAAATACACTTGTTATCTACATGACTGAATAATTTATTTTACAACCTCAAAACATAGTTTTCTATTGTAAGATATAATTATAATTCTAAAATGTATTGTGGTTCTTAAAACCAATTGAAAATTAAAAGTAATTTATAATTATAAAGAATTATATGAATGAATGTATTATTGCAATTGCTATGATGACATCATCATGTGAGAAATTACAGCTAGTGAAAATGGTGAAACATTATTGCCCTTACTACAGACATATTAGGCAAAACATTTATACTCCTAAAAGTAACAACTTTTTTATTGATAAACTCAATATTTAATTTGCACTACATCCACTGCTTTAGATTTTCAGAATCTACTTTTGAAGTCAGTATAAATTCTTCATATGAAATGAATACTTAGGCTTGGGAAAAGACAAAAAACAGAACAATCATCATCTGTTAACACTGGCTTGGGTGCATACTATAGAATGGAAACAGAAAGTCATTAAATGTTTCAGTTTTCATCCCAACTATACATAATTTCATAACATAAATGATATTTAATATTGAGAATTTTTAAATTAAATTTTGGCTTTAAAACTCCTCTGAATACTATTATGGAAAGACATATTTTCAGAGTTTCAAACTAAAAATATACTTTGAAAGGCAGGTGCGATTACAGCTAATCTCTACTGATCAGGACTTGTGGTTTGACATATTGTCTCAAAGCCAGCCAAATGGAGTTCTAAGAGAACCAGACTTCTTCCAAAAAGGCTAAAAGCTAAATAGAGCTTTATTTACAATAATTCTACTCATATCACTCCTTTAGTCTTGAAGATTCATACATGTAGAAATCTTATTTTGGATCTTAAAATTTCCTTATTTCATGTTTAGAAAAGAAGCTACCCTTCAAAATATTTGACGTGATACTTAAAACATTTGAGAAGAAACTTAAGACTCAAGGGTAGGCCAAGACCTATTATATAGTAAACCCTAAAGGGACTCTCAAGATTAATGAAAAAAATACCGTAATTTTAAAAAGCATTCTTGTAGCAAAGAATCTTAACTATTCTAACAAAAATTTGAACAAGAGAGTTGTATAAGAAGCAAGCATTTTGGAAATCTATTACATTATACGGCAATGTTACATTGACTCTTGGATAAAAACTAACAAAATTATATTGATAGATTTTATACTTCTAAATATAAGAGTGTCTATTCATTAAGGATTTCATAAAAAGTAAAAAGACAGGCCCCCAAATGGAAAAAAAGATTTTTGCCACGCATACATAAAAAAGGATTTATATCAAGAACATAAATATATGATATAATACATATAGATTTAAGAAAAAAAATATTCATACATTTTAGGACAAAGACAAAACAACCCAGAAGTACTAAAGAGAAAATACAAATGACAAAAAATAATGTGATGCCGCCTCCCTCTTCTACCATACCGTCCCAACTTAATTAGGTATATAATTTTACTAAAAGCCCTTTTCCTCCCTGGCTTCTTGAAGTTCTACTGCCGTCATGAACAACACAGTAACTATCCAGACCAGGAAGTTCATGACCAATAGACTACTTCAACAGAAACAAATGGTCATTGATGTCCTTCACACTGGGAAGGCAACAGTGCCTAAGACAGAAATTCGGGAAAAACTAGCCAAAATGTACATGACCACACAAGATGTCATCTTTGTATTTGGATTCAGAACCCATTTTGGTGGTGGCAAGACAACTGGCTTTGGCATGATTTATGATTCCTTGGATTATGCAAAGAAAAATGAACCCAAACATAGACTTGCAAGACATGGCCTGTATGAGAAGAAAAAGACCTCAAGAAAACAGAGAAAGGAATGCAAGAACAGAATGAAGAAAGTCAGGGGGACTGCAAAGGCCAATGTTGGTGCTGGCAAAAAGAAGGAGTAAAGATTCATCAGTGACTGTGGTGATTGAACAGATTTTTCATGAGAGGGCTAATAAACTAAGGACTTTTATGTGTCTGGTTGTTTGAAATATATTTTAAGTTACAAAAAAAAAAAAAAATTTACTAACCAGTGTTACTCTACTATATTTAATTTAAAAAATAATAATAGGTGAAAAATATTTGTGAAAAGTGTTGTACTTAATTTATAATCAGATGCGGATATAAAACCACAATAAATTTTTATTTAAATTTAATAGGTTATTTAAAAAAAAAAACCTAAATATTTCAATATTTGGTAAGCATGTGGAAGAAAGATTTGCTGTTGTAAAATCATTTAACAGTACCTTATTTTCTTTTTTCTTTTAATATATTTAGTTATTTATTTATTTTTGACAGAGAGAGAGAGAGAGAGAGAGACAGAGACAGAGAGAGAACTGAACTGGAGGAGCTCCCAGTTCAGCATATGGTTCTACACGGGCCGTGGCCGGGATTCGATCCCCGGTCCCCGGCGCTGCAAAGTGAGCGCTTAACCCACTGAGCCACCCCGGCTTCGCCAGTACCTTATTTTCAAGTATTTTATTATTATTATTATTATTATTATTATTATTATTATTATGACCTGGACATGTAACCTGGAGAAAATGGGCTCTTAATTTGTATACCAGGAAGTATGTATGAAAAATCTTTATGGTAGTAAATTTGTAGCAGCAAACGCTGTGACAAAAAAAAAATATCAAAAGAAAATACACACACATATACACACAAATACACTATAGTATAGTCATGAAGTAGAATAATGAAATAGAATGAATTAACTTTAGCTACTTTGTTCACATGAACCTCAAAATACTATTAAGGGGGAAAATTAGAGAATAAAACAAAATATTCAATCTGTATAAATTTCAAAAGCATGAAAATCTATATATTATTTAATCTGGCTTAAGAAATTCACTTGACAAAATTAGCTTTTTTGCAGAAAAGACACAAAATTCAGGAAGATGGTAGATGTCTGGCACAAGGGTGCTTGTAACTCAGTGGTTATGTCATCTATTGAACTGGGTTCAGTAGCTACAGTGGGATTTGAACTATTTATTGTCTTACTTTATACTCTTCTCATATTTAAAAAATTGTACTTTTAAATATATAATGAAAATTATAAAATATATTGTAAATATAAATAAAAAATAAATAAATACAACTAAATAAAATTATTTCTTCAAAGGTTAATGGAATACATTTTTATTGATATTAATAGCAAAATTTCTTGTGAATCCTTTGATGGTTCAGTATTATTTTATCCTATACGCACTCTGATTTGTGATAGATAAATATTTACTTTCAATGTTGGCTATAAAGAAAACTTACAATCAGATTATTTGTGGCTCATTTGTATTATATATGCATATAATATATATATATATATTTGTATTATATATGTATATAATATACATATATAGAGACATATATATGTATGTCAATATTACTTCCCAATTTTCCACACTTATTAATCTCTCACCCAAATTTTGCTATTCTTATTTGCTGTTATAACACTCTAAAATTCTATCTTGTACAAATTTTGAAACACTTAACAAATGTAAACACATATTTATGAAGTATTTGAAGGGGCACACACATATATTCACATAGTTTCATGTTAATATGAAAAACCTCAGAAAATGCACTGGTGGAATATACTATCGGTACCTGTAGAAATAGTATTTTATACTTTATAAAAAGATAAGTAGGCAACAGAAGTTCATTTATCTTTAAATAATTGATAATTTTCTCTTTTAACAGAGTTTGACTATTTTTGATACCAAGCTTACAAAATCATTATTTTTTAAATTGTGTAATATGGCTAGACTGTGCTACATGATTTTCTGAGGGGAAAAAAAAAACAAAACAAGTTGAAATTCTAAACCAAAGAAATAGAAGATATGAACTAGAAACGTGTCATTTTAAATGGTGAGGTAGTAAGTTCTGCAAAACACAGTATTTTATTGTGTCTGTCAATAATAAAAGAAGCATTTTATACAGGGGGAATAATGACAGCTTTGTACCAATTTTCAGTAACCCGGCAAGTCTAATTACATAAGAGCCTCTCTCATATTTTCCATTGCTTTACTATTTTATTTTATGGGGTTTTTTTTGTTGTTTGTTTGTTTGTTTGTTTTGGGGGGGGTTCTTTCCTGTTCTCTGTTTAAAACTCTGACCTTATGTTTGATGGTGTTTTATTTGGGGATATCCTATAAATCAGGGGTGGCCAACTTTTCTGTATATAAGCTCTACTTTTTATCTTAAAATTGTGTCGTAGGGAAAAGCCGGGACGGCTCAGCGGGTTGAGCGCTCGCTTTGAGGCCCCGAGGACCGAGGATCGAATCCCGGCTCCGGCCCAGGCAGGACCCACGTGCTGAACTGGGGTGTTCCCACAGTTCGGTTCTCTAGCTGTCTCTGTCTCTGTCTCTCTCTCTATCTGTCAAAAGTAAAATTAAAAAAATAAATAAATAAATAAATAAATATGCACTGAAGATAAAATAATTACTCTCTATAAATATAAAAAAAAAAAAATTGTGTCGCGATCGACTTGTTGTCATAGGCGTAGTCTAAGGGGGAAGAAGGGGTGTGAAATGCATACTATGTTTATACACTGTGTTTCAGTATAAGGTGCATTCCAGTGAGGTATGGGTAGATAAGTAAAATATATGTTCAAAACTATTTTTTATTTTTTAAATCACTTATTAAGTTTTCAAGATATAGGCTCATGAAGA
>PVKE010014860.1:0-34302 GCA_004027555.1 Craseonycteris thonglongyai
TTAGTAAACGCACAAAGAGGACCAAGCTGTCCAACTGCCACCAGTTTAGAAAAAGAAATCACCAACTTTACTCAGACAGAGTCTCCAAAGGAAAAATCAGTACAAGCAGCTACTTTCTCGGCTACGGCTGATACATGTTTTCTAAGAAGTAACAAGCGTTACGTGATGATCTCACTGTTGTCAGAGTTGTTGGATGAATTCAGCAATTCACAGCCTAAAGCACGCCCCATGACCACGTTTCAACAAAAATGGAAAACATTCCTCTTGGAAAGCACCAATTCTCTCCCTTCCCCGTGGTCGTGGGTGGCTCGCCATTGTTAGGGGAACATGAGGATCCTCCCCAAGTGGTACTGTCCCCATAGCGGTGGCCGCAGCAAACATCAGTGATGCACCTGTAGACCGCCGTCCTTCCCTGGTCCCTGGGAAGATGAGTAGGTGACAGTGCAACTCATTTTCCCTCTATCTCTTCTGATTCATTCCCACCAGCACCCACATCACCGGAGAAATGGCTGTCCTGGTGAAACAGTGACTGGGACAAATGGCCCTGAACTTGCTACATTCCTTGTCATCAGGATGGGCACAGAAGTGCAGATGGCTCCAGAGATGAGGAATGTTCTCCCTAGAAGGAGCCCCATCCACACCCACCAATAGGCTCCGGCTCCCCCGCACGGCCTCCCCCTGGCCTCCCCATTCATCAGAACTGTGGCCCTTCCTTACCCTTCCACGTAAAGGAACAAAATGGTGCATGAGATTTTCTAGAAACCTAAGAGCAGAACTTTCCCGAGATTCTAGCTAACGGGAGTAGTTCAGGAGGCCCATGCACGGTGCACTAGGGGACTCCACTCTATTTCAATCTGCATGGCCTGACACAGTCTACTGGGCCAGAATGGATTACCCGCCTTATGGCTTCATCAATTAGCGAGCCAGGCTACTGCCCCATCCCAGCGTGCTGTTGTGTTTGTAAATTTACGATACTCTGCCTTAAAGTAGAATCGTTGCCATCACTTTCCAGTACCGTGAGCATTAATTTTATCCTGGGATATAATTCATCACGGTTATCATGAGAATACCAACATAAACAAAAGGGGGAGGGAAAATATGTAGGTTATGGTCTAATTGCCAGGATCCACCCCAAAAGGCACAGAGAAACTTGACAAAGCTTGCAGCCTTCGGATGAGTCTTGAATGTGGTTAGTGTTATTCAATTCCAAAAGCTGTATACACTTGAATGGGAAACTATGTGGTGGAGGGAAAAGAAAGTCCACTGACAATCTGCAGAACGCCGGCCAAGAAAAGGTGCTGTGCTCATGGGAGCCTCTGGGTGCAGTTTCTTCGTCCGCAGCACGCTACGGGCCAGGGAAAGAGAACCCACACATCCGTGTTCTGAGACGATCCCTTCAGCAAGGCCGTTCTCCCCCGAGAACGCTCGGTCTGGTCAGGTCTCGTGTGGCCGGGGGCGGGTTGGCTTTGGCCAGGTTGAGGGCGTAGACAAGATGTGCAGCAGTAAGGCCGTCTAGCTCTTTGGTTCTCACACACCACTCCAAGGACTAACAACAATGCCAACTCCGCTCTCCTGCCCCGTGTGATGGCCAAAAGCGGACGTCTGGCTGCTCGCGCCTTCCCCGGCTCTGCGGCCTGCTGGTCTGCTCAGAGAGGGACAACGGAGGAGGTGGACCCTGGTCTTTATGTTACAATACAGGTTACATTGTCTCACAGGTAGGACGCTGACTTTTTAATAAGTTAAGAAACGGAGACTCTGAACCGCTGCCATGTTCCCAGCACGAAGACTTTGAGCATGCCACAAGTGGTGGGCATTATCAGTGACATGTGGGTGGTGGACAAAGCCTGGAATTCGGAGGCAGAGGTGTTCAAAGGCGGACCCCAGCATTTGCTATTCTTCAAGGGCTGGCCTTTCAGCCCGGTCCACGGCTAGGTCAAGTTTCCTATTGCAGATGTGGGGGCGGTGACTGGGTAGCAGGCTGCTAAACTGTGTCCTGCAGGGACAGGTCTGAAAAGCTTGGAAAGTGGGATGTGGGAAGCCAGTGACACACAGCTGCGTAAGCATAGACCTGCCAAGCTGCAGGGACCTAAGGCAAACTCTAACAGACGTCCCTCCTCTCCCTGAAAAGAGCTGAAGATGATGCCAAGAGTTTTCAGCATTTAGTAACAGAGCACGGATACTGGAGGGGTGATTTTAAAGATGCCCATTAGGTACCCAAGTAAGATGTCAAGGCAACAGCCGGATATAGGAATCTGAGGGTGGAGGGATGGTCAGGGGCACACACATTTGTCATCGAGGGACTGGATGTGGTCACGCAAGGAGTAGCAGAGTAACCCCCCCTGTGACAGATGGATTAGGGCAGCTTACTGCGGATTACTGCGCTAACCCTCAGCTCCGCCCCTCCCAGAACAGGAGCACGCAGCTCCACTCACTGTCGGGACTTGACCTTGCCTTCCAGGAGGCGGTACACTTGCCTCCCCGTTAACTTCGGACTTGGCCCTGAGCCTTGCTTTGATCAATAACTGGGCAAAACTGAAAGTGTGTCAGTTCCACGTGGCAACCTTAAGAGGAATCGCAGGGTCCTGCTTGCCCTTGACCTTCTGCCCACCACCACGAGAAGGGCACACCGCAGAGAGCTGCCACTCCTTCAGCCTGGAACCCGGTATGGAGCCCCATGGAGCTACAGCAGCCTGAGGTCTTCTGAGTGAGAAATAAATATCTGCTGCCAGAGCCGCCGTGATGTTCGGGGCCATTAGTTACTACATCAAAAGCATGCGTGAAACCTATCGTGCCCAGTAGATACCTCCATGAAGCAGGGTCAGCCTTCCTCAGAGGCCAGGTCCCCAGGCCTGAGCGAGTCCCCGGGAATGGTGCCTGGTCAGCCCAAGGGACAGCTACCGAATGGTCCAAGTTCACCACGGGAACTTCGGACTGTGCTTGCATGCTCTCCACCCCACTCCCACTCAGGTCTTTCCTACAGCAAAGCCCTGCCCCGAAGAAGGGTTCTGCTGGGAGTCCCTGTGGTCGCTCCATTCAGCAGACACTTCCAAGGGGGTGAGCCAGCAGAGCTGAACAAAGATGAGCACGGGACCACGCAACCTCTGGGGGGCTGACACGCCTTCCATGCATGGGAGCATAAAACCCGAAGTGACCGAGGGCAGATGCCGCCTCCTATCTCCAGAGAAACAACGCAGACTGTTCTGGAAGGCGGCCTGACACAGTGGCCTGCAGGACTCTGGTCACGCGCTGACTGCCAGGTGCAGACCAGGTGTGCTGGGCCGCAGGTGAGAAGGCGGGCATATCCCGGCTGACACCACCACGTGCACTGCTGTTCAGTGCAGGAGGGGTACTGGGGATGCCCTTGTTTTAACCAAGAGCTGGGTTTGTCTCTGCACAGGTAAACTCAATGCAGCCGACAGCCTTCCTCTGAGCTGGGGCGATGGGAGAGACTGAAGTCTGGCTTTCCTCTAGGAAGATGACACTGCCTTGCCTGAGTAAAAACTTCCATAGGTCTTTTTCATTATCAAATAGCTAACACACACGCATGCACACACGCGCGTGTGCGCACACACACACACACACAATGCGGCCTGGATGAAAAATTAGAGACTAGCAAAGTTAAGGTCTTTGTGGATTATCTCCTAAATGTTCGTCATGCTCAAAATATAATTTCATTTATCTCTTCACCTGGCAGGTAGTGTTGGGGGGTTGTCACCTGAACAGAAATGACATGCTTCACAGAATCTTGGTGCACAGAGCCCTCACACGTGTCAGCTTGTTTTCTACATTCTGGACACAGAGGTGTTCCTCCAGAAATGAAGCACACAGGTGACTGCACTGACAGCAAACACAGGACGAAAGCACAGATTTTCACCTGCCAGGGAGGAACTGCACTTGAGATGAATCTGCACTCGGGCCCTCGCCTGTGACCCACAAGAAGCATCCTTCCGTAAACTACTGATGCGCCTCACGCCACTCGGCCACTGGATTCTCAAAGGACATCGCCAAGCCACCTTTCATAAAACACAACTCAAGTGAGTCACGTCCTCCTGAGCAGACGGTGTACAATATCTTCTGAACACTCCCAGAGTTGTAGTAATCGCGTATCAAATAAAAACATTCTCGAGCTGTTTTTCGTTTTGAATAGTGCAACTATTTAGTAAGGCCTCTGGGCTCCCTGCCCCCTTCGGGTGGTATCTGAAGCCTTCAGAAAAGCTGAGAGGGAAGCCAACCACGTGACTCAGAGGCCCTCACCAGGACCTGTGGGGCCATTCCCTACCGTTAGCCGCTGGTCCAGCCACAGTGAGCCCGTGGCTGTCACCACCACGCACCAAGCAGTGTGGCACCTGCTACAGCGCCGACTTCTGCAAAAGGCCCTCCCTGTGCACCCCAGCGAGCCTGCACTTGCCCTTCACACCCAGTGCCTGGACCCGCTCCGCCCGGTCACCCAGGCAGTCTTGGTGGGACACCCCTGCCACAGGCCCTCGGAGAGCACCCGCTACCTCCCCCGGGGTGGGCCCAGGAGCAGGGCTCTGCAGGTGCCTCTCCGCTCCAGCCCCCGCCGGCTGCACGACGCTGGCAGGACCCCTCCCGCACTGACCTCAGGGTGGCTGCCACCACAGCGTGCCCTCTGGAAAGGCGCACTGGCCAGCAAAACGCTGACGTTAGCCAAACTCAAAGAGCATTCACACCCCGACAGTTCCTGAAAAGCTCAAAAACCAGAAACACTTCAAGAAAGAGCCTTCACTGGAAAAGCGACCGACGCAGACGTCTGGTGCTTCCTTATCTAAAAATGAATGTTTTAGAAGGGTTTTGTGAAGCAGTCACTTGGGTGGTGACAACTGCAAGCAAACAAAATGTAAAACTGCATCAAATACGTCTGTGTGGAAATGTCAGGTGACGCTGTAACCAAAAAACAACCAAAGAGGCACATCCCGTGCCGCTTCCCGGTGAAGTCCTAACTCGGTGTTTCCCAGGACGCTGACAGTGGCTGCACAGACAGGCGGCTTGGGAAGCAGCCCGCAGCCGACGAGGCGCACACCTGACGGAACCCCGAACTGCTTCTGCCCCGAGAAAGTCTCGCCACAAAAGTGTCAGCTGCGCAGCACCCTGTGAGCCCGCAGGGAAGGCGGAGGCACGGCGCTCGGGGTCTGTTTTCCTCTGCGATATGGGAGCTGAGCGTAAATGAAGCCCGTGTTGCTCTAAGAAGCCAGCGTTTTCCCGACGTTTTAAAGGTGTGACTTAGACAGACTTGTTTCATCACCTCAGTGCCTTAAACGGCAGTAACACAGCAGACCCTCGGTTACCAGGCCCACGGGGACTGGGAGGTGCCGGATAAATGTAAGTAGACTCTCGGTTAACCGGAACTCAAGCACCCAGCACGCTCAGGTATTTTGCCGGTTACTTGAGATGTTGCTGGTTGCTTGAGTTCCGGTTAACGGAGAGTCCGCTGCACTCCTAAGCCAGGGAGACATGTGGTGGTGTCTCAGTGTGTAACCTTATACAACTACGCATGAAAGAGTCTGCAAATACATAAACGAGTAATAGCGGCTAACTCTACGGGGAAATTACAGGGAGTCTTTTTTCTTCCTTCTGCTTCTCTGTATTTATAATTTCTTTTTCCTACACTGAATTTCACTCATGTCATAAAGAACCAACAAAACACAGAGTCACAAAAGGGTCACATGAGTTCAGCCATTTAAAAACTCCTCAAGAGCTTTGCCCGTGGAAGGCACCACGTGAGCTGTCGATTACCCAGGGCCCCTACACTAGCCAGGACCTGCTCCCCGTGGAAGTGGGGACCCTCCCCGGGCGTGGGGGGTGCACAGCACCTCTACCTCCTGCCGCTACTCCTCTTTCCACCTCTGCCCTCCACCCACTCCAAGCTCTCAGAAGAACGCTGACCACACTCCAGAGGCTAGCGGGCTAAGCTGAGCGTTTTCACACCATTTCTCATAAGCAATCAATGTTCGTGACACCTGCTCATTAACATTGTCCTTTCTACCAAGCAAGAGGGTAGCAATACACAGCTTTGTCTATAGCGAAAGTGTGCCCCTTCCACCAAGCTATCTTAAACTCATTAGTATTATCACTATTATTGTTGTTGTCACTACTGCTGTTATTATGAGCATTGCTAAGAGACGACCTGTTCTTAGGTAGGTAGCACGTACAGTTCAGGAGTACAGTTTCCCATGCTGGGTGCACGATTCCCAGCGTCCCCTGGACAGGCGTGTACAACGCACACCGATGCCTGTCTGCTGAGCTCACCAGAGGGAGGCAGTAAGAAGTCAACCCCAGAGGAGAAGGCTGGAGACCTAAGCACTCCAAGCAGGTAGCCTGAGGCAAGGCAGTCATCTGTCTGTGCATGGACCACGGGCAATTTAATTGCTTCCCGAACTGTCCCATGCGGCCTCCGTGACCTCCCCCATCCACTGGGGGTGCTGCTCACAACCAAAGCAGCAGGCTGGCACATTACTTAGGACCCATTTTAGTTGTGAAGTCGCAGAAGATAACACGAACTTAAAAAAGAACGGTAGCTTTTCAAAACAAGCAACCCAACTTAAGAATGGGCAAAGGACTTGAACAGACATTTCTCCAAGAATATACTGATGGCCGATAAGCACATGAAAAGATGTTCAACATCACCCATCACTAGGGAAATGCAAATCAAAGCCACCAGGAGATACCACTTCATACCCACTAGGATGGCTACTATAAAAAACACAAACAGAAAATAACAAGTGCTGGTGAGAATATGGAGAAACTGGAACCCTTGGGCAGTCATGGTGGGAAGGTAAATGGTGCAACCTCTGTGAACAGTATACATCAGTTCCTCAGAGACTTAAGCACAGAACTAACCACATGATCCAGCAACTCTGCCTGTGGGCATCTTCACAAAAGAACTAAAAACCCAGAATCAAGCAGATCCATGTACACCAATGTTCACAGCAGCATAATGCACAACTAAAAGATAGAAACTACCAAAATGTCCATCCACAAACAAATGGATGAACAAAATGTGATATAGACATACAAGGGCTGTCCAGAAAAAAATCGAGCCATGAATGCCTCTATTTTTCATATTACATGGCCGGCTACTTCCCGGACAGCCCTGGCAAAACAGCATGTTATCTCGCCTTAAAAGGAATGAAATTCTGAAACATACTGTAATATGGATGAACCTTGAAGACATTATGCTAAATGAAATAAACTGGACACAGAAAAAATAACATTGTATGATCCCACTTATATGAGGTATCTGAAGTAGTCAAATGTATACAGATGAAAAGTGGAACAGAGGTTACCAGGGACTGGTGGAATGGAGAAATGGGTAGTATTATAGACTGTGTTCCCCTGAAATCCATCTATTGAAACCCTAATCCCCAAAGTGACAGCATTTGGAGGAGCGACCTCTGGGAGAAAATTAAGTCATGAGGTCGAAGAGCTCTCAGGATGGGGTGAGTGGCCTTGTAAGGAGAGATCAGAGGAAGCTTGCTTGTCTGTCTGTCTATCTATCTATCTAGCTTTTCTTTTTCTTTTTCTTTTTTTATTGTTAAATTTATTGGGGTGGCATTGGTTGGTAACAATTAGATAGTTTCCAGGTGTATAAATCTATATTACATCACCTATGTATTGCATTATGTGCTCACCACCCAGAATTTATCTATATATCTATCTATCCACCTCACTATCTACCTACCCAACCACCTACCATGTAAGGGTTCAGCAGGAAGGCAGCCGTACATAAGGGGGCTCTCACCAGCCCCCCACGAAGTTGGCACCTCGCTCTTGAACTTCCCAACCTGCAGGACTGTGAGAAATAAGTGTCTATTGTTTAAGCCACCTCATCTACGGTGTGTTAATACAGAAACCTGCGCTAAGACTGGAGGCTACTGTTCAGTGGGTACAGAGTTTCTCTGTGGGATGATGCAGAAGTTCTGGAGTGAGTGGTGGTGACGGTTACACAACACTGTGATGCATTTCATGCCACTGAAATGCACACTTAAAAATGGTTAAAACCATGACTTTTATGCTCTGTGTATTTTACCAGAGCCTAAACTGGTAAAAAATAATGGTGGCTTAAACCATACCAAAATAGATAGATGCAGGCTGGTATGATGATCAGGACCCTGCGCTCCTTCTGCCTTGAGGTTCTGCCACCTCAACGTGAAGTTGCTTCTTTGTGACCCAAGTCCAGTTGTCACATCAGCAACTCGGCAGGTACAATGGGAAAAGGAAAGGACAAGTGCACAACCATCTCTTTCAAGATTCTACCTGGAAGTTCAGCTCATGAGGAGTTGCATGCAACTTTTTCTCACATTTTATTTGGCCTGACACAGCCACATGGCTATACTCGGCTACAAAGGAATCTGGGAAATGTAGTCGTTCTCAGCTAACATGCAGAAGTTCTGGTAACTGAGGAAGAAGGGAAGAGTGAGTACTGACAGACTCATCTTTGCACAAGGTGAACATCACCTTGCCGATGGCTTTTGGCACAAAGCTGCAAACCTTCAAGGTTTCCTAGGATCACACACAGAAAAGGGGAGCTTTAAGAAACAGCTGTGCCCCAGTGAGCTCTTTCTTCTTTGACACGCTCACTTTGCAGCATACAAGGAATGCAGACCCTCAGCAGGATGAGCAACACCAAAGACAGTTAGTTATTCATCATATACTCCGAGGAAGAAGTACACGCAAACTGAGAACGGCAAAGAAAAGAGAAACAAGAAGAAAAAAGCCAAAACAAAAAAGATGAATAAAGGGTCATGTTCCAAATGTCCCACCTGCCCTATTTATTAGACTTTGAAACACCGAAATAATTGAATGCGGAAAAATGGCTGTTACACTCCCGGCTGTATTCAGCGTTGGAAGAGACACCCAGAAGCACCCACTGGCACATTTCCAACGTTTCAGGCAGAGAACTCCCGTGTCACCGGGGGTACCCACCTCCCTGACTATATCCACCCTCCAGGATTGCCTGCTGATGTCATACTTCTTCAAAATGCACCATTCCTACCCCCTGTTGCCCACCCGGTTGCCTTGGTTGAAGACTTCACAGGCCAAGTAGATGGTTTCACATACTCACACAGTGAAGAGAGAGAATGAGCGTTCTTATGAGTCATAGAAAATATGGTTACCAAAAAAAAAAAAAATGGCATCAGAAAGAATCAGTAACACTAAACGCCCACGTGTCTGGTCTCTTTAAAGCACGCTGGAGGAAATTTTGCTTTTAGTGGTAACTTAACATTCTGTTACTGCTATATATGTCATTTGCAGCAGAGACGAAGTAACTCACAGCCTGGGAAGACTTTTATAGCGTTCCATCCTTTTCAAGGGATGGCCTGGTCCCAATTTTGACCTCCCTTTACCACTCTCCTCTCCTTTGGACAAAATCCATGAAATCCTCAGTAACACAAGAGCAACTCTGTGCACTGTCTCAGCACACCTGATCCCTGGGCCTTTTCCACCCCTTATTTTGGCAGAGATCCACACAGAGAGGCAAAATAACCCCATACTCCTCTCCGGACGTCCTGGTAGCTGGGTACACGTCACCACTCGGCTGTCCTGGCATCCGGTCTCCTGCCAGGTCCACGGCCTCGAGTCAGGTAGCACTTCAGACCTGAGGCCTGAGGAGGAAACCCCGGAGGCCGTTCTCGGGGGTGTGCGGGGCCTGGGAAGCGTAGCTGAAATGGCTTCTGCTTCAATCATCATTCCGTCAGCACCACCGCTACACACAGTCATCGCTCCAGCTTTAAAACACGTTCAAGCCTCCCTTACTTTTAGCATTTCGTTTCCATGTCGTATCACAGCTTTTCATATATGTCTTATCTCTAAGGGTATCACATATTCTAGTTTGTCCCAGACAGTTCTAGGTTAGCCTACTGACGTCATAATTCTTCATTATGTCTTCCTTCAGTCCAAGTTTAGAAGAAAACCTACATGGACACCCAACTATCCTCTCAAATGCGCCTGTAACTTCCTTAATAACAGGAGGCATTGTCCTCGTCACCTGTCCGTTCTCCAAGGATCCACACACACAGCTGACCCAAGTAGGTACACTGTAGATACTTGTTAAAAGGAAGAAAAGACAGAGGGAGGGAAGAAGGGAGAGAGGGAGGGGGGAGGCCTCCCTCCTCCTGCTCAAAGCTGACTCAAGAGCCCAGTACAAGGAGGAGTGTTAGAAAAAATCCCTTGAAGGAATAGCACTCTCCCACATGGAACACACGTGCATACACGGAGGGATATGACACACAGTGATTTAAAGCAAGACTGTAGCTGAATGTCCACATTCAAATTCTGATTCCATCATTTACTACTTATATGACTTTGAACAACCTAACTAATCTACCTTTGCCCCTACTTCCTTATCTATAAAATGGGTGTAGACGTGCCTCCCCACATACAAATGGCCAGCAAGCATATCAACAAGGACTCAACATCACTAACCCTCAGAAAAATACATATCAAAACCACCATGCGGTATCACCCACTAGGATGGCTATTAGGAAGGAAGGAAGGAAGGAAGGAAAGAAGGAAGGAAGGAAGGAAAGGAGGGAGGAAGGAAGGAGAAAACTCATGTACTGACCAGGATGTGGAGAAACTGGAACCTTTGTGCCCTGTGGGTGGGACTGTGAAATGGTGCAAATGACCTAGCAATTTCATTTCTGAATATACATACCCCCAAAGAATTAAATCAGGGTCTCGAGAAGACACATGCACACCCAGGTTCATAGCAGCATTATTCATGAGCCAAGAGGTGGAAGCAACCCAAGCGTCCATCAACAGACAATCGACTTTAAAAAATGGTTTATACCTGCAATGGAATATTATTCAGCCCTAAAAAAGAGCATTCTGACACACGCTACGACATGGATGAACCTGGAGGACACTATGCAGTCACAGAGGGACAGATACTATATGGTTCCACTTACATGAGGTCCCTAGTGTAGTCAAATTCATGGAGACAGAAAATAGAATGGAGGTTTCCAGGGGCTGGGGGAGGGAGGGATGGGCCATTGAGGTTTAATGGGCATAGAGTTTCAGATTTGCAATATGAAAACGTTCTGGCAATTGGCTTCACAACAGTGTGGATGTTTTCAACACCACTCACCTTTAAAGTGGTTAAGATGGTCAGATTTGTCATGTGACTGTTTTACAATAAAAACATCATAAAAATGTACCTTCTCATAGAGCTATTGTACGGACTCAACCACTTCATGTGTATAGGACGCTGGGTGGCCCAGAGAGCATGTTCTAAACATGTCATGTGTCCCACGGCATACTTTGACACACATGATGTCAATGTGTGTGAATTATTTTAGATTTGGTTTGGTGTCTTTTCATTTATCTGGGGTTTTGTCCACTGATTTCTTTCTGTCTTCTCGATTTTCTGTATTATGTATGGCTCTGGTCAAATTGTTTCAGAAGCTTTATACATTCTATTTTTAAATGATTCATTATTAGGAGAACAATATAAAATATAAAATAAATGTTTTAAGAAAATATCATCTGCAACTTCTTGAATTTTGTAGAATTTTAAGTTTTGTATTATTTTACTTGTTTGGAGTTTTTGAGGACTCTCCTGTGTTACTGAATGGCAAGAGGCCTAACTTAGCAGCAGCTGATGGGGGGAAAAGGCATGATTGTTTTCACAGGCAGCACGATGGGGCTGGCCTGGAGGCAACACAGTTCAAAGAAGCAGAAAGGCCAGATCACAAAAAGGACACGAAAAGTCCAAGTCTCAGATGTCCTAGGACTATTCTGGACATGACTGTCTAAGAAGAACTTCAATTAAAATTAAAATAATAATAATATGTGTGTGTGTGTGTGTGTGTGTATGCATACATACACATACATATATATACATATACATATATACATATATATATACATATATATATATATATTCATTCCACAAAAATAAAATCAATGTATGATAGCCATAAAAAAACACTATATGAAATAGGCTTAAAAGAACTAGTTGTGTTTTTATCTGTGAAAGAGAAGTTTAAGGAAATGCTCTTTTGCAATATACGAAAGTTAGTCACACACTCATTCATACATTTATTCAGTTTTGAAATTATTTGATAAAGATTCGTTGTAAGATTTCTAGGAACCAGGCACCTGGTGCTAGGTGTTAATAGCAGTAATCGTGAGCAAAAGTGCTTTCCTATGCTATTCCAGGAAGTAAAAGTACACACAGGACAAAGCGAATTCGAGGTCTCAAGAATCCCGCGCTGCCAGCGTTCTCCGGCAGTGAAAGCAGCTGTCAGTGAAGGACTGCCTTCTCCTCTCCTGGGGTTCTGGGACAGAGGCACATAAGCATTATCAATGCCAGGAAGACACTTCTGCAGCGGGTTCTACATACCTGGTGTACATAACCAGAAACTAGGAAGCCCAATTTTAAAAATCCACGGAGGGAAGACACTGTCTGTCCACTCAATATCTTGGGAACCAGAAAAGCTTCACTACTGATTTTCAGGTGATAACCTGAACAAATATGATACAGACCTCTATTAAATCTGCAATATTGATGATATGAGACACAATCAGCTCCCTTTGCGTGGATGAGTGTTGATGCATTATTAGAATCTCAGTTTGGATTACAACAGCACAGCATTTTGGCCTAGGGTAGCAGTATCCTCTCCTCACAAATTTTATTCCAGCTTTGAAAAAATCATGAAGATAGTAAAGCTTAGAAGCAACCCAAGACGCCCCTCAACAGGTTAAGGGTAAATGAGCTGGGGTCCATCCATGCTGCGAAACATTATTCGGCAATAAAAGGAAATGAGCTACCAAACCACAGACGTGGAGGAACCTTAAATGCATGTTACTCAGTGAAAGAGCCAATTTTAAAAAAAGACCGCATACTATACGATTCCAACTATATGACATTCTATTGAAGGCAAACTAAACAGGCAAGTATTTGCCATGGGTTTGAGAGGAGGGAGGGAGTCGTGGCTCTTGAGTTGTAAGAGTCCATGATTACATGAGGAGGGAGATAAAGCCTCGAAGGGAAAAGATATTGCGGAATGTTACGCGATGGGAGGCACACTGGGGGACCAAAGCCGGTCCTGCTGGTGACAATCTGTTCTAAATGAAGGTACAGATGAAGTCGCACCAGCCGCCCTGTTTGCTATTCAGTGTATGAAGCATCTCAAATCCCACGCCTTCCCGGACGTCACAGTCTCCTGAAAGGTACGCGGCGTGTCTACGTGTTCATGTCTGTGTGCGTGTCATTGTGATGGCTGTGTATCTTCCTGTTGAAGCTCACGAAAGAAAATGACCTGCCTGCAAACTGGCAAATGGAACCTCACTGAATAAAGAAATGCTGACTCCTTAAGAAGCAACCGTGAGGATTTCATACTACGACCGAAACTTGGGTGTTCCGAATAGTCGTCCTTTTTATTTGGACGCAGGGTTTTGGAAGATGCCACATGTAGGGGAAGGGCCCCACACCTTGAAACAGACCCTGAGCTACTAACTACATGTCCTTAGACAGTGGGTTAACATCCCTCAGCTTCAGTTTCTCAATTTAAAATGAGGGTGAAAATGTCCATCTTGCAAGGTTGTGATGATAATGCCCTAGTGTATACAGGGACCTACGAAGCAGCTGCTAACATTATGTCAAGACTATTAATGATTTTTATTAGTAATATTATTAATAAAGGTGATACGAGACTTAAATAATTCCCTTGTTTTTAACTTACTGCACTATCAACTTAATATGGTATCTTATTCACTTGTGTTGCACTCACTTGTGCATTTTGCATTATGTTTCTTTTTCATCTGTGGTGTTACTCATCAGTTTTGCATTGTCTCTCTCCACAGGTTTATGTGTGTGTGTGTTTACACAAATATGAAAGTGTTACAACAGGGATTCCCACTTGCCCATCAGAAGATTTCTTCTAGAATCCATATAATAAAAGCAAGGCGTTCAATATGACAAAGATGCTAACTAAGTGGATTCAAAACCAGGGCGAGCTTCCCATGTGGGAGGCCCCTGGTTCAGCCCCCAGCTTGACAGGGCGTACCTCCCATGTGGAAGGGCCCCTGGCCTGGTTCCTGGTCTGGTTCCTGCCCTGCGCGGCCCCCGCCCACCTGTGTGGAATGAAACCATGTTGAAAACTGATGAAGTTCAACTATGGAGACTGCTCTGAGCCCTCCCCCTTCTCTCTGTCTCTCTGTCTCTGTCAAAAATAAATTAAAAAAAGAAAAATCCAAGGATGACCAGACATGTGGAAAACTTCCAATCTGAGAGACAATGACCAAAAATCAACAACAACAAAAAAGAAACTTAATGCAAAAATAAATGTCAGTCAGCAAAAAAAAAAAAAAATTTAACCTCAAAAAAAGACAATCATTAAGATCCTAGATAAAACCTTAAGAATAGATATTGCCTCCATTTAAAAAATGCTAAAAAAAGAGAAAAGTCCAAGATTCAACTTAATAAGAGTTCTAAGAACAGAGCACATTCAACAAAAAAAACAAAAACAAAAAAACAGGAAGGAAAAAAGGAAGGAAGGAAGGAAGGAAGGAAGGAAGGAAGGAAGGAAGGAAGGAAGGAAAGAAAGAAAATCGGCAAAGAAAGAATACAGAAAAACGTCCCCAAGTGGAGAACATGAACCTCTAGACAGAAGGAGCCCACTATAAAAGTAAGAAGCCCCTCCCTGAGGCATGTCCCTGAAATTCCTGGGCACCAGGAATAAAGAGAATGACCTAAATGGGTTCCGAGACATGGCGGGGGCCGGGATGCAATGGGCGTCCCCAGAAGAGTCCGGGTCTTGAGGGAAATGACGCCTAACGAGAACTGAATGTCCAGGCAAAGCTCCACGCTGAGCCCAAGCATGAGGCTGATGGGGTGACGCCGACACGGGGGTCCAGCCCATGAGCCGCAGCTGCCCGTGGATGGAGATGCGGGTCTGCGGTGGGCCAGGAAGCTACGCCTTCAGCAGCAGCCTGAGGGCGCAGGGCTCCCCAAGGTCTTCACCTCCCCGCCCCAAAACCTGAAAGGTCCCAGGAGCGCTCCACCACCTGAAAGGAGATGCCAGTCCTGATGAGGCGTTCGGGGGCATCTTGTGCATAAGCCCAGAGAAACACTAAGGCACGTTCATGTCCCCGTTACAAAGTCTGGGGGAAGTGAAAAGGTGACCTCACAGCACACCACACACTCACCTCTCCATAACACGCCCCTAGCTGCCATACGGTTAGACGGGGACACGGATTTAACCGGCACTGCTGGTCAACTACTTCGGAAGGAAGGAGAAGCAGGAGATGGAGGGACGAGACTGCAGCCAGCTTCTCGTCTTCCGTCATAAACTGACAGTGTCCAAACTGAAATTCACAGAGCATCGTGAGCCCACGGCGTGTCAATGTGCAAGCAAATGGCAGTAGGACAGCTAAGGGGGCAGGTGTGTTCACGAGGAGCCCAGAAAGGCGCTCTGACTTTTAAAACCATGTCTATGTATTATTTTGAGAAAAAAGACAATTAGAAAAGTGATGAAATATGTAGGGATCTTGAGAGTGAAGAAAGAATGCATAGAGGGACAGCAGGTTTCTGGGGGTGACTCAGGAGTCTGGAGAAGGCAAAAGCTTGGTCCTATGGCACTGCCAGTGTGGCAACCGCCGTGTGGTCTGACCAACAGTGGAGAGAACGAGGCACCAAACACACTCCTCCTCGCTATTTAGCAGCATGCTCATCTGTTTACTTAGGGCATTCTACAAAACAAAACACCGAAGTAAAACCAAACAGCTCAGCATAGTTATGGGGTGTTGTACACATTGCGTCCCCAAAGCCTCAGGCATATTTTTCAACGTTCACCATTAGTTTGAAAAACAAAAACAAAAAACCACTCTGAATGACAATTTGGCAGTATATTTCAAAAGATGAAAGACATGTGCCCTCGATCCCACAATCCCCTCCAGAGAATGTTATCTTAGTCTTTGGAAAACTCTATAGCAGGAGTGTGCAAACTTTCACCTACCCGGGGTCACACTGGAAGAAGAATTGTCTTGGACCACGCATAAAATACACTAACACTAACGGCAGCTGATGAGCTACAAAACAAGAAATCACACACACGCACAAAAAAAATCTCAAAACGGGAAGCCGGGATGGCTCAATGGGTTAAGTGCTCGCTTTGCAGCCCCAGGAACAGAGGATTGAATCCCAGCCCTGGCCCGTGCGGACCCACATGCTGAACTGGGGTGAGCTTCCCATGCAGGAGGCCCCCAGCCCAGTTCCCACCTTGCGTGGCCCCTGCCTACATGTGTGGAATGAAACCATGTCGACCGCTGATGATGTGCAACTATGAAGACAGCTCTGGGCCCTCCCCCTTGTCTCTGTCTCTTTCTGTCTCTGTCTCTCTCTCTCTTTCTCTCTCTCTCTCTCTCTCTCTGTCAAAAACAATTTTTAAAAAATCTCAAAACATTTTAAGAAAGTGTAGCAATTTGTGCTGGGCCCCATTCAAAGCCGTCCTGGGCCTCCTGGAGCCCGTGGGCCGTGGGCTGGACATGCTTGCTTTACAGCCTAGTTGGCAACAGAGAGCTTCAACCATAAAAGCATGTGAGAATGCTGATTCCCGGGCCTCCCCCCCAAGGGAACCTGGATGTATTGTTCTGTGATGGGGCTGGGGCATCTGTGGTCTGCAGCCAAGACAGGGCGATCTTGGTTTAGAACAAAGAACACTAGAAATAGAGAGAACTGATTAAATCCATTGTGATAGGACTATGTGCAGAATCCTCTACAGCCAGAAAACAATGCGGCAGAAAAAAGACATTTCACGAAGCATGCTTGTTGGCATGGACACATACTTACAATGTGCTGTTAAGTTACAAAACAGATTATTAAAGTATGTATGTACTATAATCCAATTTGGGAAGAAAATGTATGTAAAAGAATTGCCACTATTCTGGAATCAAATGCATCATTGTCAACAGACAAAATGTCTAAGTGTGGAATGATTTCATTCAAATATTTTGGTTTGTCTGCATGTTCTAATATTTCTCCAATGAGCAAAGTGATACATATACTACCCTCTACAATTTAAAAATGCTTAGGGACGTCACTTGTAAGTTTTAAACATTTTAACACTGTTCGTATAGATGTCAGCTCACACCCCACCCACGCTCCAACCAATAAACGAACATACACAGACACACCCAAACTCTCACCAGCAATGTTTAGGGCCTGCTCTCCCTGCCAAGTCTCTAGGGTGAGCACACACTTTCCCATGGGTTTCAGATTTCCTTTGTAGGTCATGAAGTTGGGCTGCCTCAAACCCAGAACATCCTTCGAACTGTATTACACCTACTGGCTTTCTGAATTCACCCTCACACATGTCTGAGGGACGGAGAAGGGAGCTGTCGTTATTGTCATAATGTCAGAAAAGCAGCCACTGGGTCTGTGACTGTGAGGAAGACAGTAAGGAAGTCACAAGCAGACGGCCACACCTCCTAAATTCCAGGCCTCCTAAGCCACTCGGCATCACTGGTGGACGCTGTAGGGGCACGGATGTGGGGAGAGAAAGGAAGAGCTGGTTCGAACAGACACTCAGAACAGGGCTGTGTTTTCCTGAGAAGCTTCCAACACGAGCCAGGGGTCCAGTAACAGATCACCAAGTACAACACATCCTGTGTCCCCAGCAAAGATGGCAGCGGTGTGATCACTGTGGTCCTTCAGCTGACCCATCCTGATGCCCTCTCTTCTCAGTGCCCCCTCCCCTATTCCTTGCATCAAAGGTATCCCCTGAAAAGAGCCAAGCAAGTGCAGAGTTCTGAAGAGCTCACGTAGGAAGTGCCTGACACTTCAGATAGAAGCAGTCAGGGGATTAAGAGCAAACCCCAAACGTGTGAGGAAAAGGCTTTTACATGTGACGGAGCAGGAACCGTCTGCTTCCCAGGTCCAGCCACTCACCAACTAGGAACAAGCAGGACACCGGTGCCCGCAGGAAATCTAAAATGAGGTTCACCTACCTATAATGGAGAATGTAGGGGACGGTTTACTTGGTCGTCTTGGGACTAAACCCTGAAGTGAGGGAACAAAAACGTCATTCGGGACTTCCCGGTGAGCCCACGTGCACTCTATGCAGCTCACCGACAGCAGCGCAGGCACACGGCTGCAGGGGACAGAGCGGGGACACCGTGCCTCTGCATCAGCGGGCCTCCCGCTGGTCTCCGGGGAGCATGCGCTCCATTGCCTCCAGAGGCTGCAGTTCCCAGGGGTGCCCGCTGTTCACCTGCATGAAGTCTCTACTTCTGCACCCAGACGGCAGACTCCTGTTGGCCCTGGACTGGTGGCAGTGACCTTGTATCAGTCTGCACCTGTGTGTTGTCATCCTCAGTGCTAGCAGTGCCATGTTTGGTCGATGCACAGATTAAGCGAATTGTGTGTTTCTGTGAACTGCATGTGTTCGGAGAGATTTCAAGTAAATATGGAAAAAGAAGAGCAAAGGGCTTGAGGGGTATGTGTGCAGGTGGCATTGGGTGGGCAGCGAACTCCCCGGCCCCTGGGGGGCATGGTGCACAGCTGAGAGCACACAGAAACCGCCCAGAGCCAGAGCTGTGGAAAGCCGGGGTCCCAAGGGACGAGTGTCCCTCTGCCCCCCGTTTCCCTTTCCACCCCACTCTCCCAACACACGTGAGTGGACTCGGCCATCTTCCCTAGAAGGGTTTTTGCAGCCACACACTCTCCCCTCTCCTGGTGGCACCCCCGGTCCATATGCAGTCAGATGCTAGCCCGAATGGAAATCAAGACAGAAAGAGGCCAATAATAGCAAAGCAAGGCTTGACTGGCTTCCGGAGTCCAGTAAAAATTGTGGCTCCACTTACTAGGGTGGCATTCTGTCTGCAAATCAACTGGACAATATTCTTACTGAGTAGAAGAATCCCTTCGAAAGAAGCTTCTATGTATTACAACACACAACAAGATGGAAAGGCATCTCTGCTTTGAAAAATCGGATTTTCTTAATGGGGATTTCAACTGTCCAAGAATGACAGCACTTGCCCTCAGCCCCGCCTGTCGCGGGACGGCTTCTGCTTAGGCCGTACTTGCTGCACGCTGGAGCCTTCCGTGCGCTGACCACAGGCACTGTGTGTGGTCTACAGAAGACCAGCACATGGCCCGAGCTTTCTCTACCTGAGGAATTAGCTCGAGTGAAATTCGGCATGACTGGGGTTCTCCATGCATTTCTTGGAATGTCTACGTGGTCCAAGGAAGGGATGACGTATCCTGAGGTCTAGGCTCTGATGATGAGACTATCACAATATTTATGGAACTACTGTAAATACTGTAATCTGTATATGTAGATTACATATATGTGATACCTGTAATAGCTTACATGTATTAAGAAATGGGGGGGAATGCCATGCAAAAAAAATCATATTAAATAAAATTGAGTCAAGCAGTGACACTCTGAAATGGCTCAGGAAACTAAACCACATTTGACATATACAGACGTGGACCTCATGTGACCACTGACCCTGGTTGGTCAAGACCATCAGTGTTTTCTAACTTCTCAGACTATTTTATGGTCAACAGTCCTGATGATTAACTTCAAAGAGAATTCTCCAGAAAGGTCAAAGCACAATAACTGTCGACTGTAGCTGCAGAAGACCCAATACGTAGCTCCTAACAGAAATAACTGTAGTGTAAATATTCAGGCAGACATTATGGTATGTCATCTAATCTGACCCTATTACCAAAAATGAATACATACTGTGATGTCCTCTATGGCACCCCCTGGGAGAGCAGTCCTAGCTGAAAGGGTATTTGTAGTGATCGTTAAGGGCAAGCACTCACAAACACCCCAATCTGTGCTCCAGCTGACCATGACTTAGCATTTGGTCAGTTCTCCTACTTGGTGTTCAAAGTTCTAACTGTGGATGACCAATGACCCAAACTGACATCTACCTGTAAGAAATTAAAATGAAGCCAATTGACAAGAAGAAGAGGGAAAGGGTGAGGACGAAAGAGAGTTTTCATAACTAGCAGTACTTGCTTGGGGTTCAGCACCTCTTCATGCAGAAGTGCAGAAATCAGAGGCAAACAGAAGGGAAGACCATGTGCCTTTTACCTTCCAAATATGGGGGCGCAGACAGTGAGTGACAGGGGAGGGGAAGAAGTGGGCGCTAAGCTCTTCAGCCCGGGCTCAGAAATGCCATATGGGCAAGATAACCACTTGAATCTCCTACCTCAGAGAGAAACAAATAGCCTTGTGATGTGCGAGAAAGAAGGGCACTACCAGAAAATATGAAGGGGGCCCAAGTTTGGCCACCCCAAAATATGCCTTTTGAGGGTATTGATTTGAAGCTGGCTATGCAGAAGCAGAAGACTCAGGAAGAACCTTCGACCCTCCCCCTTACCTGCCTAGCAGAATTCAGACGGAAACACTGCTTACAGGAAGGGAGCTTCACAGTACAGCATAAACTACCTGGCAAAGGGAAGAACCCCAGCCCAGCCTGCCTGCTGAACTTGCCTCTGGGTCCCACTGTCTCTGGGTGGCCCAGCAACCATCTGTTTGCCTCCTATGTGTTCTTTCTCCTCTAAACGGTCTGCTTTCCCTTTGAAACCCCCAGCCCCATTTGCCTCTCCCTAGTCCAGACTGGCATGGAAACTTCACTGACCGATGCATCTTCGGTTTCAAACATTTGAGGGCACCCCCGTGGGCCCATCCGTCACAAATTTTGAACATTTTTCTCCCCAAACATTTTTCTCCCGTTACTCTGCCTCGTGTTACCTTGTGAGCCCAGCCAGAACTTAGAAAGGCGGGTGGAAGAGTATGTGTGTGATCCCGCCCAATGTCACAGCATTTCCTAAGCCATTGAGCTAAAGGTCAGCATTTAAAATAAAACATAATCTCTGTGTCTCCCACGCTCCCAGGAACCCGATGCAGCGTTTGATTTTCTTTCCTAGGCCGGTAAGGGGCTCCATCACTGTTTACTCACTTTGAGGACGAGGGGATCTGCTAGGACTGTTGGCGATGAGGGGAGATGGATGGCAACAGGAGATTCTTACCACAGCGCTCCGGTTGTGGCTCGCGTGTCTTCCTCTCCCTTCCTAGGAATGGGGCGCACTTCTTCTTACGTGCAGCCTGGCTGGGTCACGCTCCTAGTGACCATGCTTGAGCAGACCCCGTGGGCTCCAGGCTGCAGGGCGCGGCAGGCTGCTGGTCTCTGCCTCACGGAACACTCACCCTCCATCTCTGAGTCAGTTGCCTTTTCATGGAAATACTATTCAGTGATCGTGTTCATAAAAATTCGTGCTGGCGTGGTTTTGTTTCTCTTGACACCGGCCCAAGTGTTTTTCTCTTCTGGTTGATTTTCGGCTGAACCTCAGTGTGTCTTTTTTGGTTGTTTATTCTTTAATACATTTTCCATTTTTACTGCAGTGGAAACATCAGCGCCAATGTGAACCAGCTGCACCGAATCAGCCACGCGACCCGCATGTCGTACCCAGCCAAGACCATGGGGAAAACACTGCCGGCAGGAGCCCGAGGCTGCTCCTGCCCGGGCTGGATGTAAAGGCAGCCATGCCGGTGACAAAACGCACCAGGGGACCCCGTCCCTCTCGCAGGGACCTGCCTTACAACTTGGGTGTTTCTGCACATCATCTGATCTCATGCACCCTAAGTCTGATACATCCCCGATCACCCTTTCTCCTGCGGAAAGAGCGTGGTCAGCTGTCTTGTAGACTCAATGGAGCCCTTTGAGTACAAATACACAGGGAGCTCTCAACTGCCTGTGACTTTGTCACTGTCAGTGTCGGGCCCTGTTCTACATGAAGATCAGATCCTGACTGACCTTGGCTCCCCCGCCCCCTCCAATCTGACCTAAGACCCTGCCTGGTCTGACATCTGACATCTTTTCTCTTCAAAGTTAAGCCTCTGCATTGTATATCTAAGCCAGGGGAGTCCAACCTGCTGGCTTCCCGGGGCCACGTGGGAAGAAGAAGAGTTGTCTTGGGCCCCACATAAACTACACTAACACTAACGATAGCTGATGAGCGAACAAGGAAAAAAGAAAACAATCACCAAAGACAATCTCATAGTGTTTTAAGAACGTTTATGAATTCGTGTTGGGCCGCATTCAAAACCGTCCTGGGCCACGTGTGACCCACAAGCCGCAGGTTGGACAAGCTTGATTTAAGCCGTGCGTTCCCAAGCAGGCTGGGACTGGTTCTTGGAAGGTGAGAAAACATCCCTTTCCATGTCTAGCGCACAGTGATTGTTAAGGGCAAGCGCTCATAAACACCCTAAATGTAGGTGTACATATATGTGTGTGATATAAAATATCTAAACAGATACTCAGTGTGTCTACAGTATTCAATTTTCATGTGGGAGAGGGGTAACTAGGAAAAAACTGTCTGAAAAGATGCCTTAGGGGGTCGGTCATGAAAAAAAGCTGAAACACTAATTTCAGCCAAAGGTAACTGCATCACAAAATACTATTGTTTCTTGCTGTGTTTAGCACCAATGCTTTGGGGATATATGTGTATAAATACTAAGAATGCATCTATCCCATCTGTTTAGGATGTCCCCACAATTATGTCAATAAGCTAGGAAGTGAATGACTTACGCTATTCTTTGACCAACAACTCACATAGATGTTACCTGTTTTTCAAAAGCCAATGGGTGCTGAGCACAAGAAACAAAACCAAACATCAAAAAATGAAAAACAGAAGAAATAAAGAAGTTATTCTCGGACCAGTGAGGCAGACGACTGGACTTATCTGAAAACAGCAACCTAGCATTTCATGTCTAGGAAGGAAGAGGTCTCAGGACATCTAGTCATTCCCCGTTAAGTTATTCAATGCAGCAAACCGTCCTTGCCTCTCCTTCGTCTATCACAGATCTTGCTAATTGCAAAAAGGAAGCACACATTTAACGTCTTTAAATACACAAGTCCTATTGTCGCTTCTTGGAGCACAGACTGAAGACGGTTTGGTCTTGCTTCCTTTGCCAGTGCAAACGTAACTCCTCATCCTCGTGTCCGATTCTTTCATCTGGGGTGGAGCCCGAATTTATTGCCAGCCTTTTAGAGATGTAGCTGTACCCCCAACAGGGCCAGCCGGGACCACGCTGCACCTCTTCCCGACGTGCGCTGGCCATGTCCTCGACAGAGAAAGGCATCCTTTCACTCACGACCTCACAGCTTACGTGCACCCGCATCGGAGAATACAGAAACGACTTCGTGACGACCTCCACGGGTGACTTCATAGAGCATGGACAATTAACGGAGTATGTTTTCTGCCCTAAAAGTCCCGGGCTAGGGCAGGACTTAGGAATAGTTTTCAGATATCAGGAGGTCTGCAAAAATCCCCGGTGTCTTATAAAGATTGCATGGACTCGTCAAATCTCCTAAGGCCTCTGTTTCCCTCCGCTCCACGGAGGTCCCTGGACCTGACTCCGAACGGCCGGGGGCCAAAGAACGCAGACACCTGCCTCCAGCAAATCCACCCCGATCCCTCCTCATTCCCAGACACAAATTTCCATGAAAACCAGACACAGGACAGAAAGCAAGGCCAGGCCATTCCAAAATCGCCTCAGATCTGCAGCCTGGTTTCATTAGATGCGCTGGCTTGTTTCTTTTAGCCCCCGGAGTGTATCTACTGCAGGTGAAACTTCCCTGACACTGACATTTCAAAGCTGTGGGGTTCCTCCACTTTAGGAACTAAGAGCAGGGCAGGAGGGGGCGCGATATGGCTGCAGAGGGAGATGTGGGGAGGCAAACACTTAGCAATGCTTAGATTCCTTTCTGAGGTGACTCTACGAGGAGGTACCTGTCATGCCCTGCATCCACCCACACATCCCTGTCTCCTGAGAGTCATTCGGCCTGAGGAGGAAAAGTCTCTACAGTTGTCATGGATGATTAATCCTGGTTTGGCACTTCACATCCGCAAACGCCGGCCATGCGGAGCGGGAAGAGGACCTTCACCTTCATTGCACCACAGTTGAGCCAGGCACCCAAGAGCTGACAAGCCTGCATTGAGAACTTTGTCTCCAAGGCCCTCCTCGGCGATGTGGCAAATGGTAGGGACCCCGTGCAGGAGCAATGGGACATCCACCTTCCCTTCCGAGTCACACAGCGCACCCAGGTGCCGGCTGCGGGCGAAGACACAGCTTTCCCTCCAAGGTTCTAAGCACATGGGCTGACATCTGGCAGGGGGGGGGGGTCTCGTTTTCCTTCTGTGTTGAGACCACTCGCCTCTCACTTGCTTCTCTTATTCACATAGGTTCACGGAACGCACCCCCCAGTGAATTATTTAAAAAGTCTGAATGGGCTTCAGACGTGTCAAATATAACTTAGACTTTAAATTAAATTTGTCCTCCGGGGGGTGGGGGGTGGGACGCAGTGCATGGCATCAGGGGGACATGCAGTGGGCCCTGAGCGGAACTCCAGGTACGTCTGAAAGGGTCCCACCTGGCAGCCCACGCTCCGTGGAGGACGCAGTGGGACTCGGTTGCAAAATTCAGCTTGACAATAGCAGAGCCCACTGGGCACAAGATGAACATTCTCGCACTTCTGTCTCCCCCTGGATGGCCTACCATTGGGGATGGATCATGGGATAGACCAGAACACACAGCTACGCTCCGTAGTTTGGACGTTTTGAGTTTTTGATTTTTATTGAAATAAATCACGGTGTTCTCGGTCCCTCGATCTTTGGCTGCCGATCACTGCACTGAGCGCTGTTAAATTTGATACAGCAATGCCAGTTGAGAACAGCCACACGTATCTTATTTGACACAGTCTTGTTTTTTCACAGTAAGCACTGCCCACAGGGAAAAATAAACCAGAACAGAGAGAGTGGAATTCCCTTATCATGCACTAGTGATAATGAAAACAAACTATCTACAAGGAGGCACACGCAGGGAGCGTGCGGCAGGCCAAGCAGCAAACTGAGAACAAATTTCTTATTCAGGGAAATGTGAATGAGTAAGAATCCACAGCGAGGTGTTTTTTAATTCTGCATACAAATTAAATTCAACCGACTCCACCGTCTGCATGTGGTAAAAGGGCTGGGCCCTTCAGTGACACGTCACACCTTGTGATGACACTGATCTTCACAAGGGGCGTGTGAGCGATACGACTGACTTCATTAGACTCTGCCGGGAGCTTCGGTGTTATAATCCATGCCGAGGGGAAGGCCCTGCGGGGTGCAATCCACTGTTCCCAAGCTGTGTGACCACACGCTCTCAGCAGCGAAGTCTACAGCAACCCGTCCGACGGACAGTCTTTTCTTTCTCTGGGGTGCTAGCCCCTCAAGAATGCTGTCCTTCAAAATGATAGACCGTATCATTCTCAAGAAACTGTCCATATGCAAAAGAGAGAGTGTGTCATGATGCCAGGATCCTCTTTAAATAGGGAGCACGCAAGTAAAGTGTTTGTGCATGAAGGTGTCAGAGAGTGAGTCCAGCAAAAGCATCACTAGTTGTTACCAGGAGGACAAAGTTTCAGTCTGAAAGTCGGTGTGTTTATAGCGCCCTTTAAAAGCGTGAAGTGAGTCAACAGGAAGTCATATATATATATTCCCTCCAGCTGGAAAACTGCAGATTTAGTCCTGAATGTGTCAGGCTAGCTTCAGTTTTTTAGTGTGATTATATCTGGTTCCATGGGGATATTTTGGGTGACATCGCCAACAGAGAAACAAAAGGCTATTGCCATGAGCCATATAGCAGACTTCATGTTGCTAATTCGGTGTTGAACCTGACCGTCCACCATGGTAGCCACCAGACACACGTGGCTACTGAGCCCTTGAAATATGGTCGGTCCAGGGTGAGATGTGCGGTAAGACCTGCTACAGCCAAAAACCACGTGAAATATTTTTATATGAATGGGAAATGACAATATCTGGGGCATGTGTTACATGAATTAGATTATTAAAACTAACTTCATCTGTTTTTCCTTTTAAATGTGGCGACTAGATCATTTAAAACTAGATGTGATGCTCGTACCCTCTTTCCTTTGCTCAGCCTGTCACCCTGCTCCCTTCCTGTGTCACCCTGCTCCCTTCCTGTCACTTGTCACTTCCATTACTGGCTCCCCTGTGCCGACTAGGAGCGCTCCAGACCGCAGAGCCCTGCGTGGATTTCCGAGTCGGCCCGGGCTCTTATCTGTGTAACTCTGGGCTCAGCACATCCAAGCCTCACTTGGCGATTCTGGAAAACAGGCACAGTAAGAGACGTGGTGAGGATGGCCTGTGGTGACATGTACCCGTGCCCGCCACCACCTTGTGAAGTAGCATCAGTTACCATTCTCTGTCCCTTCCCCTTTGCAAGATTACTTCATTCCCTACCTTTTCACTTCACTTGAGGGACTGAAACGGGTGTCTAGATGGGTCCCTCTGAAACCCGGAGGGTCAGGCAGGTCCAGAGAGAGCCACAGGACCCAGCTCCCAGCGGGCACGTCCGGCCCCCACACCAGTAGGGCCTGACTGGGACCCTCCTCCCATGCCACGTCCCTGCCCCCACCTACCTCCGACCAGCGCACAGAAGGGCGCGGCTCTGGTGCCTCATCTCCCGGGGAAACATTTTCTGATCTCCCTGCTGTACGGTTTAGATCGGGGGTGTCCAACCTGGTGGCTTCCCTGGGCCACATTAGAAGAAGAACTGTCTTGGGCCACACATCAAATATACTAACACTAATGACAGCTGATGAGTTAAAAATAAATCTCATCCTGTTTTTAAGAAAGTGTACAAATTTGTATTGGGCCACATTCAAAGCCGTCCTGGGCCGTGGGTTGGACAAGCTTGGTGTAGGTCGCTTATTGATTATATGATTCTTGAGAGAGGGGCTATTTTATTTATACTCTATCATGTTCCAAACAAGGCATTTAAAGTGATCTTGGGAAAGCTGGGATAGCTCAGTGGGTTGAGCGCTCGCTTTGAAGCCCCGGGGACCAAGGATCGAATCCTGGCCCATGTGGACCCACATGCTGAACTGGGGTGTAGCCCCCAGCTCAGTTCTTGCCAGGGCCTATGCGGGAGGCTCCCGACCCAGTTCTTGCCCTGTGCAGCCCTGTGCCCACCTGTGGAGTGAAATTATATGGAAAACTAATGCTGTCAACTATGGAGACTGCTCTGGGCCCTCCCCCTTCTCTTTGTCTCTCTCTCTGTCTCTGTTTTTCTCTGTCAAAAATCAATAAAATAAATCTTGAAGTGATCTGCCGGTATAAGGCTACATGCAATATAACAAGGGGGTTTTTAAATGCAGAAGTAGATGCAAAATAATAAAGGTGAGGCTAAAGAGAAACAAGGGTGAGAATATAACCAGGCACTAGAGCAGGGACACACACAGGCCTCCTTGTGACAACATGTGACCAAATGCTCAGACAACCAGCCCTGATGCTCAGACTGAAAACAGAGCTCTCGGCGTCCCTAGGAGAGAGAGAAGCCCAGGTGATGGGCGAAGCGGCAAAGCCCTGTGTGTCCCATGGGCGGTCTCTGTCGTGGCCCCCAACGTAGCACATCAGATCGCTTGATGTAGAAGCCCCCAGGGGCCCTAGCTGCCATCGCTGTCCAGTATAGAGTCCTGGCTCACTGTCACACTGGCCTGGTCTGAGCAGGAGGCTCTAGGGAATGTGCCGCTTTTGTTGGCGTACACACACCTCTTTTCCAGATCTCATAGCATAAGCACATTTACCGCCTGTCTGGATTTCACGGTGTGTGCGCTCACCCTCTTGCTGGATTTCACGGCACACACACTCACTGCCTGTCTAAACTTCACGGTATATGCATGCATCCCACGGCGTGTGCACTCACCTCCTCTCTAGATTTCAGCTCCCTGAGGACATGACACAAGGCTTCCCCCGCGGCGCCTTGCACAGAACATGGACTGAAAGTGCGGCTTGCCCCTCCCGACACGGTCTCTCCTTTCTTGCCTCTCTTCCTCACACTCAGAAGGCCCTCCGCCACCAGAGTCCTGAGGCTTCACACCCTGGGTCGCCTGTGACTACAGACCCATCACTGCCTGTTGGGCATTCCCCAGCATGCCACTAGCCCTGCATGAATCACCCCCTTGGGTGTTTCCCCCAAGGGCACGGCCTTCAGCGTGAATGCTGTTAGCGCTTTGGAGCGAAAAGAGCTGTAGTCTGGTTTATGGTTGTCCCTGCAACTCGCTGACAAGAGGGAAATGCAAGCAGTGCCGCTAACTGCTAGCATCAGACAGGGGGCCAGCCAAGCTGCACACAGGAAGGTTCTGACTTCTCCCAATTAAACTTGCAGTTGTTCTTTCTAATCTCTAGTATGTGCAGTGTCTTAACAGTCCCTAACTAATCCACGCTCCTCACCTCTCGTAGGACAGTGCTCTCGTTTAATAGGTGGTCATTAAATGCTAAATGAGAAATGTGTTTCCGGGTTGCTTAAAATAAAACTTACTGTGATTCAGTGCTTAATTTCTGCAAAGAAAAAAATTACATTGATGCTAAGTGGACTTACAAATTCAACCTTAACGTGTACACAAACGAAACCCCTTCTCTGCCCAGTGCTAGTTAGTTTACCGTGGGTTCCACGTACTTATGGGATCATTTTATTGGCCTACGTCTGAGCATGGAGTACTTAGGAGAGATTGCGCTCGTGGGACCTCCTGTTTAATTACCTATATTTACAAGTCTTAGGAAACTGCGAATATAAATCAAATTCCGTCACGAGATGTGATGAGAAGCCACTTCAGGACGGTCCCGGCTTCAGCTATAAAATCGTCTCATGTGCTGCCGTAAGCTGCAGGGAATAATATCTTCGCTTCCACCGCAGGGGCGTTTCGGGGGTGGAAGCGTTCAGAAGTAGGAGCGAAGACTGGTAGTAGGCTCACTGGAATCCCTTTTCCAGAAAAAAACCTGCGATACTTCCTGGATTTGACCGTTGTTGTCATTATTTTTATTTTAGAACTCCATCATGAAGTAATTTTACTGCCAGGGTCCAAGAGACTAGAAAGTACTTTTTCGATACTGAAGAAGCAAGTTTTTCCTCTCCTTTTGCTTATGCTGTCATCTTGCTGCCGTATCTCGCGCTGCAAAAAAAGCCAGCTTGCACAAGACACGTTTAAATTTTGTGCAATTATAGCCCCAGATTTGTAAAGGCGGCGGCAGGCTCACATCAGTTGGGTGAGGCTGGCTCTAATTTTAATGAGAATCCTATTCAACGGATAAGATCTCCTTAGAACATTCCTCAGCTAGCTGTTGGTTTCTTTCCCGCATGTTTTTTGCCTCCATTCTTAACGAAAAAACCTCAGCTTTCTAATACATTTCATTTAAAAGGCTCAGGTCGAGATGGTATGTGTAAGAGGTTTATATTTCCAAACAGTTCATTTTACGACTTCAGTTACTACTTGTTCCCTGCTTAGATCTATGTGCGTCAGTGTAAGAACCCTGAAATGTCCCTTCCTCACTGCTGGGGTCCAAAGTATCGCCTGCCTACGTGGTGCCGTGGGGAGCCCCCGCCTCGATCCTAATTCACTCCGGCTTCCATGCAGGGGACACACAGGAGAGCAGTACTTCTCTTATCGTCAATGTCTTAGATGAAGGCAACGGGCAGTTAACAGACAGCGTAAGATCTTGGGTTTTGCGCATCTGCTGTCCACTGTTGCCCAGACAGCAGACCATCACCACCAGCTCAGCCAGCGACACGATGCAGCCAGCACATGACTGCACACCCGCTGGTACTTCCCGCCCGGAGCGCACAGAAACGTGCACACTCCAATGCTGCCTTCACAGTGCAACTTTAACTGATGAAGCCCCAAAAATCCATAACACACACATCCACTCCGTCACAGAGAGAACCAGTCTTCCCACCAAAAACTGAGAATCGCTTAACGGAAATATGACAACAAAATGCACCTCTGCACTCAAACTGAGGTGCCAACACCCTGCCCCACTTGTAAATAAAGATGTGGGGACCTCCGCCAGAGCCAACCCTTAATTGAGGGAACATCAGGGTATCCTGTTTAAAAAAAATTTTTTTTTTAAATCACAGTAGATGTACCTGTTTTCTTTCCTATTTGTCCAGGGGTGTTTTTCTCCCCCTGGAGTGTGCTTTCGGGGGGCGGGGGGGGAGGGGCGGGTGTCGTGACTGGAATACTATTATTCCTAAAAGGAATTCCATATGAGACACCAGCATCTGTGAAAATCTCATTCCCCCTGAAGCAATTCAAAATGATAGGGTAAGTTTTCAAAAGAGGCAGCTACAGATCTAAGTTTTAAAAGCCTTTAGACATGCTAACGGTTTGTCCTAGATCAGATCTCACTCCTAGTTCTCCAGGCTTATCATTAAAAAAGTGACCAGTTCATTCAAAAGGCCTATTTTACACACGTCAAGGGTATTTTGGTCTTCACGCACAGCCATGTTCAGATAGGAAAAAGTCACATAGCCCAATGCCCTTTGCACACACGCATTGCGCCAATGTAACCAGACCCCGCACTTTCATTGTGAAATTGCTGTTTCCCAGGCACAGCCAGGGTCTTCCAGACTATGACATGCCACGGTAAAAATAGAAGAACTTCAAAGGTAGTTAAATGTAAAACTCAGACCCAGTGCTCCATTTTTAGACGCACCCTTTAATTTCTTGTTGTTGTCTACATTTTAGTTACACTTAAATTTAGGGAAGTAATTTTAGATCACCGGCCTTCACCACCTTCAGGAGATCTGCAGTGTTACAAACATGAAGCATGCCTCCCTCTCTCTTTTAAATACTAAAATGTTTAAAATAAAAGGTAAAGTTCAAAGGAAGGGAAATATCTTCCTGGCTATTTTGAAAAACTGGTTCTGATGACAGTCCAGCCAGTGAATTCCTGTTTATCTACAGAAGAACTGACTTGAATCACTAAATGCGAGAAAGTACACAGATAATGCATAATGCACAATTAACCGACGGCGAATAAGCCATCTGACACGGTTGTCATCAACCTTGGCAATGCAGACGTCCGGTGTCAGCACCACCAATCACTGCTGCGATTTTCAAAGTCCCCCCAGAATTCCAACTCACCCTGCCACCACTAGGGATCGAAATGATCTGAAGTTGTGTCCAAAATATTTGAATACCTCCTTTGTATCAGCTTGTTTTTCTTACAAGCGCTACTCCAAAGGGTTTCAGAGTTTCAAGTTCAAGGTGTAGATCATAAACAAAAGCTGTATTTTGAAGGTCTTAACCCAGCCCCCTTTCCAGGAATGCCCAAATGTCCTTCCACATTGGAGAAAGAAAACTGGGCCCCTCTGGCATGGTCCTCTTCACTGGAAAAGCTGGCCTGGGGTCCCAAGGAGAGACAGAGACCTGCCTTTAGAGAGATCAAGTCCAACTTACGCTGAGAAAGATTCCACGCGTCAAAAAGCTGGGATGCTGCTGGCAATGACTTAGTTCCGACTTAGGCAACCTTGACCACATCTGGCTTCACAGGTTCCATAAGTCTCATGAGAGACGTGAAGGTGTCTCTAGGTCAACAGCTCCTGAGTGGAGTTCTATGAAATGGCTGGCAGCACCGATATTTATTCAACACGACAGTGTCCCCCTCACCACTGCGTATCGTACGACTGATGCTGATCTGCCATCATTTTCCACTGGGAAGTAGGAAACGATCTTAGGAACATTAGCTCCTCTGTCTTGTGAAGAAATAAATCCCCCCTTTTATTATTTTATTGTTGTTTAAGGATAGCGAACAAGAAAAAAAAAATCAGAACCAATTTAACTTTAGAAAAAAAGTGCTGAATGTATTCTATTACCTCCTTACATTACGAGACGTGATACAGTCCAGATAGGCACAATAGATAACATTTAGAAAAATGTGTAAGTTAAAAATCAATATTGACATCGTTCAGAGCTGCTTTCCTCCACTGGGATCTTAGCCCTCACCACAAATGAAATATCTGGTTTTATTAGATTAGAAGCACAAGAAGATTTTTCTTTAATAGCAAAACAAAACATGAGAAATGTGTGTGTGTTGGGGGGGTGGTATTTATATACACGTGTACAAACAGCCACACTGCATAATCCACTCGATGTTAAACATTAATTTTCAAAAGTTTAGCTAAAGAAGGCGCATCAGGGGAAGCCGGGATGGCTCAGTGGGTTAAGCGCTCACTTTGCAGCACCAGGGACCAAGGATCGAATCCCAATCCCAGCCTGTGTGGACCCATGTGCTGAACTGGGAGCTCCCCCAGTTCAGTTCTCTCTCTGTCTCTGTATCTCTCTCTCTCTCTCTCTCTCTCTCTCTCTGTAATAAATAAATAAATAAATATTTAAGAAAAAAAGAAGGCGCATCAGATTAAATCCCGCAGAACCCATGAAATAATACATAGATGTAAAATTCTGTACCACAACTCTACCTTGAATTTTTAAAAATAAAATGAAGTCATTATAAGCCATTAGAAAAGAGAAGAAATTGAAATGTTAAGTGTAAGGGCTCAAAAGATCTAATGCCCGTTTACTTGTCTAGGGCAATTTCCAAAAGTCCCTGACTCAAACCGAGGCTAGGATTGCCGCACGCAGCACGTTGTGATGTTTGTGTTACAGCGCTCATAACGCCTGCCTTTAGGATTATAAAGCTTTGCTTGTTACCCACAAGTTTGCAGAGCTTATCCTGTTTCTGCTAGAATTGTCATTTCAATGGGACCGTTAGTTAGTTCATTCATTACTTGACACCCAGTGAATTAATTTATCCGCTTAGGTTTCTATAGAACTTCTGCTGCCTGTGCTCTTCCCACTGAGGCCAGCAGCGTCAGGGTTAAACCCTGGAATGTGACAGTGCTCCTGGTGATAAGGTGATGGGGAGCCCCGGCAGGTCTAGGGCTCTAAATTAGTACTTGGAGAGAATTGAAAATACTCAGAAATAGTCCCAGTGGTAAATAAACTCTATGCCCTACGTTAGGTTACCCTGGGAAGAATGAAATGGTCTGTTGTTTTTGTTTGGGTTTGTTTTGGGGGTTTTTTTTACTCACATTGAAAGTTTTCTGCACCACAGAAACTACAGCCCGTGAGGAGTGTGAAATCTGTAGCACATATGAACAAGTTCTTTTGAAGGATAAACCAAATTGTTAGATCAACGAAAAGCTGCATTCAATCCACAACTGCATTATAACTGTTTATCCATTTTATTGGGAAGTTTAGTCTGCTAGTAATAACACCTAAGTCTTTGTGCTTAAAAATATTAACGATGACTCCATGTGGTAGCTTTTGTAAAACATCCATACCATTCAGGGTCGCGATAAATGACAGATTGATTTCGGACAGAAACCAAGAAGGCTAGCTGACTTAAAAAGAAAATGACAGGCTACTTTTTTATACATGTCAAGTTTTCCAATTAAGGTGGAACACTGGAAGTATATACACAGAGCAGCTGCGGGCTGCGGTGTCAGAAGGTGAAGAGACAGAGACAGGCCGAGGGGGGCTCGAGGGCGCACGGCCAGGGCGCAGTCGCCATGCGCCCCAGGCCCCACCGGACAGTGACAGCCAAGCCCACACCTGGTCCCTACTTCCCGCGTGGGCTTTAATGCAACCCTTACTTCCACTCCACACAAGGACAAAAAACTTCTTTCTTGGTGCCCCAGATGAGTGTCCCAAGGTTAGCTCTCCTGACCCAGGCCCATGTCGGGGCGCCTGCTCCTCGTCCCCGATCGCGCGGTTCCGGGCACCGGCGCACTGGTCGGCCCCACCTGTCCCGGCGCCGTCGGAAGAGCGGGCCACCCGCCGCCCGCGTCCCCGCCGCTGCTGGCGCGGGACTGGGTAGGACGCGCGGGGCTGGACACTTACCCGCAGGCGAGCGCCGCCGTCGGGGGAGCGCGTGTCCCGCACGTGTGTCCGCGCCCGCGGGCGCCCGCGCGCGTGCCTGGCCGTGCGCGCCGAGCCGGCCGCACTGAGTCCGGGGCGCCGCCGCGCTCAGCCCATGTTGTGGGCGCCGGCTCGGGGAGGCTCCGGCTCCCGCCAATCGCCGAGCAGGAACGCCGCCCCGCAGCGCGGCTCGCCATCCGGGAGGGCGCGCCCGGGGGGCGGGGCGGGGGCGCGCAGGCGAGCGTGGCCACGCGCGTGGGTGTGCGCGCCTTCCGTCCTGCTGCGCCTAGGAGGGGCGCGCGCGGGCTCCTGGGTCCCCGTGGGCGCGCGTGTCCCGGGGTCGCGGGGGGGCGCGTGCGTGTCCAGGGGCACTTGGTCTTCCGTGGGCGCGCGTGTCCCGGGGTCGTAGGGGGGGGCGCGTGCCTGTCCAGGGGCTCGTGGTTTTCCGTGGGCGCGCGTGTCCAGGGGCGCGTGGGGGTGGCGCGTGCGTGTCCAGGGGCACTTGGTCTTCCGTGGGCGCGAGTGTCCAGGGGCGCGTGGGGGTGCGCGTGCGTGTCC
>PVKE010014861.1:0-34302 GCA_004027555.1 Craseonycteris thonglongyai
TTGGTGCTTCCTGATTCGGAGCATATATATTGATGAGTGTGATGTTTTCTTGTTGTATTGTCCCTTTTATCAAGATGTAATGTCCATCTTTATGTCTTATTATTTTTTTAATCCTGATGTCTTTTTCATCAGAAATCAGTATGGCCACTCCAGCTTTTCTCTGACTGCCATTTGCCTGGAGTATTGTTTTCCATCCTTTGACCCTGAGTCTATGTTTGTCCCTGTGGCTGAAGTGTGTCTCTTGTAGGCAGCATATGGTTGGATTTTGTTTTTTAATCCAGTCTGCTACCCTGTGCCTCTTTATTGGTGAATTCCGTCCATTTGTATTCAAGGTGATGATTGATATATGAGGATGTCCTGTATCCATCTCTTCTTTCCTTTTTATTATTTTGTTGTCCCAACTTTTCTCCATTTATTTTGATTTCTGGATTCAGGTCGGATAGCCTCCTTTAGTATTTCTTGGAGTGCCGGTTTTGAGCTGGAGAATTCCCTCAGCTTCTGTATATCTGTAAAGGCCTTAATTCCTCCTTCATATCTAAAGGTTAATATTGCTGGATAGTTAATTCTTGGCTGGAAATGTCTCTCTTTTAATATTTTGAAGATTGGGCTCCACTCCCTCCTGGCTTGCAGAGTTTCTGTTGAGAAGTCTGGTGACAGCCTGATAGGTTTTCCTTTGAAAGTTATATTTTGTTTTTCCCTGGCAGCCTTGAGGAATTTTTCTTTGTCATTGATTTTTGTCATCTTCAGAACAATGCGCCTTGGAGAAGATCAGCTAGGGTGTAGGTAGCTAGGGCTTCTGCTTTCCTCTTGGGCTGTAATTCCTTCCACAGGTTAGGGAAATTTTCATCTACTATTTGTTTTAGTAGACTCTGAGAAGATTTCATCTTGCTTCCTTCTGGTACCCCTATTACTCTAATATTGTTCTTTCTGATGGAGTCAGAAAGTTCTTGTAGGACTCTTTCATTTGTCTTGATTTTCCTTTCCCTTTCTTCTTCCCTCTGTGACATTTCCATGTTTGTATCTTCAATTTCACTCATCCTTTCCTCTAGCTGGTCAGCCCTGTTTCCTATGCTGGTCAGTTCTTTTTGAGCTCTCCCATGATTCCTTTCATTTCAAGGAGTTCCTTTTGGTTCTGCTCTAGCTTCTCAATTTTGTTGATAAAGTACTCATTTTGCTCAGAAAATTTCTTGTTGAGGTCATTTAACTGTGTCTGGGTACTTTGCCAGCATTGAGTGAGCTCTCTGAGTGTCTTGATTAATGCAGCCCTGAATTCTGTTTCACTTAGATTTAATTCCAAGTTTGCAAGGTCCTTTATTAAAGACTGCCCTTGATCTTCTGGAGGGGCTTTGGATTCTGAGGTGTGCATTGTGTCTGATGTGGTTCTTTTTGCTTTACGCATGAGTCTGTTTTCCCTCTAGGGGTTTGCCTATCAGATGGGCTTCTCTTTATTTTTTCTTTTGGACTCAGTTGTGGGAGGAGGAGATTTTGGGAGAGGATTGGGGGAAGCAGACAGCTTCTGTGTCCTGGGGCACTTCAGGTTGCTGTCTTAGCTGTTAGATAGCAGGGTAGTAAAGGTGTGGCCAGGGGTGGGGGCATGTGAGTAGGAGCTAGGGCGGGCCTGAGACACAATAGCAGATTCCTCTTTCAGCAGGGGGGCTGGTGGTTCAGTGTGGGCCGGGTGCAGGAGCACTGGTCTTTCCGCCTCCTGGCTGCCCCTCCTTCAATCGTATCTGTAAGGCACGCCCGCAGGGCAACACTTGGATGGGCTGGGGCTTGGCAGAGGCCCTGGTCGGCCGCGCAGTGCTGTGCACAGGCTATGACACTGCGGAGACCCAGCCTGCCGCCCAGTTGCGCACGTGGTCTGCAACGCCCCAGAGGCCCAGTGGGCGGGGCGCCGAAAGCCCTGTGCGCACAGGCCGTAGCTCGGGGGCAGCCGCTCTATGCTCCCGGCTCTGTTGAGACCACCGGATTCACTCCAAGCACGTCCAATGCAGCTATGCCCACTCAAGCCCCAGCCCTCACTCCAAGAGTCCTGTCTTCAGAAGGTGCTCCCTCACAGTCAATCTCCTCCGTAAATCAGGGGTGCTGAGCTGTTGTGGGCCGGTGCCCCACTCTCATCCCACCCGCCGGGCAGTGCAGCCGCCCTGCTCCACAGTCCCTGTTCCACTTTAGGCTCTGTGATCTGATTAGGGCACTGTGTGCTGTCCCTTGAGTTCGGATGTTAAATTGTCCACAGTCTTGTGGGGCTTCCACGCTCCCTAGGTCTCAGCTTCCAGCCTGCCTTGATCCAGCTCCACTTTGACCGTAGTCCCCCAATCCCCCTTTGTTTTTGCCTGCCCCGGGCCGCACTCCGAGTCTCTGTCCCCGAACCGCTGCTTCCCTTTTCCTCTCCCGCTCCCCCATTTTTTCTCCAACCTTTGTGTGTTGTTCCGTGTTGTGTGGCTCTCTTAGTTGAGGTTTCCTCTCAGGGTTTCCCCCGTGGATTCCCCTCTGGTCACAAGGCCCTTCCCAGGCTGTTATCAGCATTCTCCTCTCATGCCGCCATCTTGGATCCCTAGAAGTTTTTAAGAGTGAGCCTAAATAGTCTCTCTAGTATCTAGATTTTCTTTTTCGTATCTCTTTGCAAACAGGTCTCCAGCCCTGCAAGTCCTTAGTATCTGGCCTCTGGGAAAAGCTCACCGGGCAGTGTAGACCCCCCCACCCACCCCCTGGTTCCGCCAGTCTTTTTCCAGCTCTCTGGAGATCAGCATGCCATGAAAAGAATGTAAGCTGGAGTCTGGGAGCAGGTCTTGCTAATTTAGATCAAGTTTTTGCCCCTCACTAATAAAATTTTTATTATTTAGAAGACACTAAGTTTCTTTAGGAAGAAGACTGTGGTCTATAACTTTCAAATTATCTTTCTAAGAATATATCTAAAGTGAAATTGATAAAATAATGAGGATGAAAACTCTGTTTAAATATAAGTCCAATAAAAATATAAATAAAATGATCAGTCATTTATAAGTATCTTTTGATCTGATCCTTCTGGGGAGGAAGGAGTGAACTATGTGAATTAACCTTTTTTGGCTCTTTATTGTGATACTGTTATAATTTTCCAAGTACGATGCTTGCAGGAAAACAGTTCAATTATAACCCAAATTTAGACCATTTATTTCCTGGTAGGATTGGTGCCCTTAGTTCATATTTAGGAGGAATCAAATATCAGATGAAACCCTTCTCTGTTCTAACTGCCTGTGGCCCCCCAGTATCAGCGGAATAAGACTGTGAATTGTTTACGATTCAGTTTCTTTAATAAGTGAAGGCTCATACATTAAGACAAACAAGCCCAGTGGAGGAGCCCCACACTGCATGCTGCTAATGGCCTGGAGCCTTAGCAAACAGGACCCATGGTGTAGATCTGGTCTTTGTGCTCCTTCAGTCCAAACCTATTGGACCTTGGAGAGTGCATTGTGGTGCTCTGAGAATGTGGTTCAGTGCATCTGTGGTCACAGCCATGCCTGTGTCTCTCTGGGGGCTAAAACAGATGGGCCTGGGGGCACCAGGGCTGTGTACTCCACAGGATGGGAGGAGGGATGAGGGTCACAGGCCATTTGGCCCAAAATGACACACATTAGAAACAATAGGTCATTGGTCTAACATTTTCTGCCAACATGCTGTGACATAGCCTTTACTTGGGGACAAACTATGTGCTAAACACATAGTGTATTGCTACCTGGGAAAGGATCCGGTTTCATTGAGCCCAGGAGCCCATAAAAAGAGGACACTTGGCTTCCTTCAGAAATGGCCTTTGGCATTGCTGGGATGGCATTGGATAACTTTCTGCCAATTTCTCTTAATTCTTATTAAGTGGAAAGTAAAGCCAGATTGTAAAGTGCAGTGATAGAAAGCAATGCAATCACAATAGCTTTGAGTTGCAGGGAGGTCAAAAGAGGATGAAAGCCACCTTTATCAGGAGTTGGATCTGTCTCAGTGAGGGTTTTTATTTGACCCAGCCCCTGCAGCACATGCTGATAATCAAGGAAGGTCTTTCACTGCTTTTCAAGAGTCCCAACTTGAGTTGGATGTACTGGAGTTCAAGAAGCAGGGAAGGATGAGGGGTGAAACTGCATGGTCTATCAGTGAGCCCAGTCCACCATGGCATCTCTACACAATCTGGCCACTGCTAGTCCTGACAACTCCATGAGACTACACCCTTCCCTTCCTCCCCTCATATACACACCACGTGCTGGCCTCTGTGAACCTAGCTGCCTGCTGCAATAGTCAAGCCTGGCTGGGTCATCTTCCATTCTCTCCAGCTTTCCATTTTCCCTTGGAATTGGAAAGCTTGTACTTTATTATTCATTATTTTGAGTTACATTTTTTTTAATTTACATTTCCCTAATAGCTGATAAAGTTGAGCATTTTTTTCGTATATACCAGTATGTTGGCTGTTTATATATCTTCGTGAGAGAAGTGTCTGCTCAGGTCTTCTCCTGATTTTTTTTTTCCTCTCTTTTTAACGACTTATTTTATTGTTTTTGACAGAGAGAGAGAGACAGAGACAGAGACAGAAAGAGACAGAGGGAAGTGGGAAGGCCCAGAGCAGTCTTTATAGCTGTGTGTCATAAGTTTTCAACATGGTTTCATTCCACACAGGTGGGCGGGGGCCTTGCAGGGTGGGAACTGGGTTGGAGGTTTTCTGCATGGGAAGCATGACCCCTCGAGCCAGAGGCTGAACCAAGGGACAAGAACAGAACTGGGAGTCTCCCACATGGGAAGCACAACCCAGTTCAGCATATGGTTCTGCATGGGGCAGGGCCAGGATTTGATCCTTGATCCCCGGGCCTGCAAAGCAAGCACTTAATCCAATGAGCTATCCCAGCTTCCCCTCCATTTTTTCAATTGGATTGTTTGTTTCTGTTGTTGTTGAGTTGTATGAATGCTTTATATATTTACATATTAGCCCCTTATCAGAGGCATTGTTTGCAAATATTTTCTACCATTTAGTTGGTTTTCTTTATACTTTGTTGACAGTTTCCTTTGCTGTGCAGAAGCTTTTTAGTTTGATATAGTACCATTCATTTATTTTTGCTTTTACTTCCCTTGCCTTTCAGATTAAGCTCACAAAGTTCTCTCTGAACTCAAAGTCTAAAAGTTTAGTACTGATGTTTTCTTCTATACTGTTTATTTTCTATACTGATTAAGTCTTTGATACATTTTGAATTAATTTTGGTATATGGTAACTGTTCACAGTCCAGATTCATTTTTTTGCAGGTTTTCTAATATTCCCACCACCATTTATTGAAGAGGCTTTCTTTTCTTCATTGTATATTTTTTGCTCCTTTGTCAAAAATTATTTGTCCATATATTTGTATGTTTGTTTCTGGGTTTTCAATTTTGATCCATTGGCCTGTGTGTCTGTTTTCCTGCCAATACCAAGATATTTTGATTATTGATGCTTTTAGGAAAATGCAAATTATAACCACAATGAAATACCACCTCATACCCTTTATAATGGCTATAATCAACCTGGCAAGGAATAACAAGTGTTGGAGAGGCTGTGGAGAGAAAGAACACTTATATACTGTTGGTGGAAATGTAAATTGGTATGACCACTATGAACGGCAGTATGGAGGTTCTTCAAAAACTTAAGAATAGAATTACCATATGATCCAGCAATTCCTCTTCTGGGTATCTATGCAAAATACTTGAAAACCTTATCCACAAAGATATATGTACCCAAATATTCATTGTAGCACTATTCAAAGTGGCCAAGTCATGAAAACAACCAATGTGTCTTTTAAAGGATGACTTAGTAAAGAAGTTGTGCTACATTTGCATAATAGAATATTACTCAGCAATAAGAAAAGATAAAATACTGTCATTTGATGTCAAATCAAACTTGACATCATCATGTTAGGAGAAATAAGTCAAACTCAAAAAAAATCAAAGAACCAAATGACTTCACCTATATGTGGAATATAAAACTAAAAATAACAAAATAAACAAAAACTCATGGACACAGTCAATATTTTAGTGGTTACCTGAGGGTGAGGAGAAAGAGATGTGGGAGTAGGGAGGGAACATCAAATATATGGTAAAGGAAAGAAAACTAACTAGATTGTGAGCACACAGTGCAATACATGGATGATGTATCATAAAATTATATACCTGGAACTGATGTAATTTTTACCAACCAATGTCACCCAAATAAATTTAACAATGAATAGAAAAAAAGAAAATGAACAAAATCAAAACAAATTTTGGACTATGTCATTAAAATGGCAGTGTGAGAGGATCCCTTGAAACTTATGGAATAAACAACAAATAAACAATTACAATCCAACCAGAAAATCCCTAAGCAACACACAACCTTTACTAAGGGACCCAGTCATCACAAGAAAATACCTAAAGCTGGAGAAAAGGAGGTGAGTGAGAGAGAAAGAAAGGGACCAGTGCAGAGACACACAGTGGAATGTGGCCCAGAGACCTACCTGCTGACTAACCCAGAGGCTGACCTGGAGACCAGCAGAGGAGAGACTGACTGAGGTGGGACATGGGAGCCCAGGCTGAGGTGCAGAACAACTCTGGGCGGGTTGGAGGCCTACAATGGACAAAGCTGGAAGTGCAGGCAGCCAGAACACGAGGTCAATTGCCAAAGCAGCCGTGGCTGGCTGTGGTGACAAGCCCCAGTAGGAGTGCTGGGTGGCAGCCGTGGTGTGGCAGGGTGGCCATAGCACAGTGCAGGGGACCAGACCAAGGCACCAGAAGCAGCCAGAGATAGGCACAGATGTATGAAGTAAGGGAGAGTCTGGCTACCAGTGCACGGATCAGTCAGCTGGAGCTAGGGCTCTAAAGATTGGAGGGCCAATGACCAGAAAGTAAAGTGGTCATTCCAGTGGCTGGAGTGCTAGCAGCAGGAGCACACTGGTGGCTGAAGTGCAGAGTGACCCTCAAGGAGGTAGGACCCAACTGGAGCACTGTGTGGCCTTAGACACAGAACCTGGCTGTTTCCACTTTTTCTCTCCCAAAGCTTGCACTGCGGCATCCACCCAGGGTCTTTAATCAGTGAGTTGTTGTGGGAAAGACACCATTAATCTGTGACACAAACAAACCTGTGCCTTTCCAAACAAACCCAGACCCCAGAGGGATCTAAAAAAAAAAAAAATCTAAGCACAGGTGTGGCAGCTTCTGACAACACTGGAATCTCAGAAGCACAAAATAACATCACCCACCATATCTTCCCAAAGAGGAGGCACACAGAGACCAGAGCAACTGAGTCAAAGAGAAGCAAACATTCTAGGGAGTCTCCCACAGTGAGAAAACTAAATAACCAAGAGAAAACATAGGACATTGCAGCAACACCAGCTAGGAAGTAAAAAAAAACCCCAAAAAAACAACATTTCTTCACATCTACCAGAAAAAAAGTCCTCATGTCCAGAAAAAGACATACTCCAACAGCAATGAATATCCTAGTGAACAAAGGTGCTCAGAAAGAAAATTGAATCTAGAAAAAATAAAAAAGGAAAATAGAATTTTCAGAGATAAACAACACTATAAAAGAAATGAAAAGTGAAATAGCTAGCATAGGAAGCAAAGCTAATCAGATGAAGGAAACAATTAGTGAAATGGAAGACAAAAATTTGGAAATGTCACAGAAACAAGAAGAGAGAGACCTAAGAGCTAAAAGAAATGAAAGACATCTACAAGAATTATCTGATGCCATTAGAAAAAATAATATAAGAATAATAGGTATTTCAGAGGGAACAGAGAATGAGATGGGCACAGAGAATTTGCTCAGACAAAGAGTAGATGAGAAAGTCCCAATTCTATGGCAAGACTGGAACCTCACATTCAAGAAAGAAACAGGACCTCTAGCTACTTGAATCCTAGCAGACACTCTCCAAGGCACATTACACTAAAGATGTCAAAGGTCAAAGACAAAGAAAGAATCCTCAAGGTAGCCAGAAAAAGAGAACACCACATCCTATTAAAGGAAAGGCCATCAAACTATCATCAGATTTCTCAAGAGAAACACTACAAGCCAGAAGGAAATAAAGTCAAATATCTAAAAAATAAAAAGAGAGAAATTATTAGCCAAGAACCTCTACCCAGCAAAGTTATTCTTTAGATATGAAAGATGAATAAATACTTTTGTAGACATAGAGAAACTGAACAAATTCTCCAGCACAAGGCTAGCATTTCAAGAAACATTGAAGAAGATTGTACCTGAAACAAAAGCTAAATATAAATAGGGATAAATTGAAACAACAAAAATACAAAAAGGGCGGAAGTAAAGGTTTAAATTTCCAAAGAGAATGGGGAAAAGAAGCATTCTTAAGAAAAGGAACCACTGCATATATGAAACTTTCTTTTATGTAAAATTCATGGTAACCCCTAAAAACACCCTGAAACCTGAGACAAATAAAAAAAAAAAGAGAGAGAGAGAAAACTGTCATAAACACCATGAAACTAAAATAACCAAAGGGAATAAAAAACAAAGAACCAATTCAAAGAAAGAGCTACCAGAAAACAAAAGATAAAATGGCTATAGGAAATCCTCATATATAAATCATCAACCCAAATGTAAATGGATAGAACTCACCAATAAAAAGACACTGAATAGCAAACTGGATTAAAGAGCAAAAACAATCTTATGCTGTTGACAAGAGACACACCTAGCCACAAGGATAAACACACACACACAAAAAAAAAATGGTAAAAAAACAAGCAAACAACAACCAGAGAAAAGCAGGTGTAGCCATACTTATATCTAACAAAGCAGACTTCAGCATCAAAAAGATAATAAGAGACAAAGATGAAATTTTTATAATGATAAATGAGACAATATAGCAAGAAGACATGACACTTATATATTTCCTCAACCAAGCAGCACCAAAATTTACAAAGCAACTACTAACAGCTGAAAGGAGAAATTGGCAAAAACACAATTATAGCCTGGGACCTAAACACCCACTTCATTGTCATGGTCAGAACACGCAAACAGAAAATAAATAGGAAATAACAGCTTTAAATTATACATTATAGCAATTGGACATAGTTGACATTAACAGGATACTTTATCCTACAACACAAGACTATACATTATTTTCTGGTTCACATAGAACATTCTCAAGGATAGAATACATGCTGGAATACAAAGCTACCCTTAGCAAGTTTAAGAAGATTAAAATCATACCAAGAGTATTCTCTGATCAAGAAGCTTTGAAATTGGAGACCAACTACACACAAAAAAAAAAAAGCAAGAAAACACATATACATGGAGATTAAACAACATATAATTAAAAATAATTGGATAAGAGAATAAATAAAAGAATAGATTAAAAAATACATAGAAAGAAATGACAATGAAAACACAACATACCATAATTACTGAAATGCAGCAAAAGTGGTGATAAGAGGGAAATTTATATCACTACGGGCCTTTCTCAAGAAACAAGAAAAATTACAAGTAAACAACCTAATATCACATCTTAAATAACTATAAAAAGAATAACAAAGAACACCCAAAGCCAGGAGATGAAAGAAAATAATAAAAATTAAAAGAGAACTAAAGGAAGTACAGAATAGAGAAAGAATAGAAAAAATTAATGCAACAAAAAGATGATTCTTCTAAAAAATTAATAAAATTGACAACCCCATAACTAGGCTCACCAAGGGAAAATAAGAAAACACACAAATAATGCAAATTAGAAATGAAAGAGAGAAAATTACAATTGGTACCACAAAAATACAAAGGATCTTATAAGAAATTATGAGGGGCTATATGCCAACAAATTTTGCAACCTAGAAAAAATGGACAAAGTTTTAGAAACATATACTTAGACTGAATTCTAAGGAACTAGATAATATAAATAGATAAATCAACAGTAAGGAAATTGAAACAATCATTCAAAACCTCCACAAAAGCAAGAGTCTAGGACCAGATGATTTCATTAATAAGTTTTAACAGGCATTCAAAGAGGAACTAAGACTTAACCTCCTCAAACTTTTCCAAAAAATTGAAGAAGATGCAATACTTCACAACTCATTTTATGATGCCAATATTACCCTATAGCAAAACTTGGTAAGGACTTAACAAAAGAAGACTAAAGACCAATATCTCTGATGAACACTGATGTAAAAATCCTAAACAAAATACTAGCAAATAGAATACAACAATGCATTAAAAACATTATGTATCACAATAAAGCCAGATTAATTTCAAGGGCACAAGAATAGTTCAACATACAGAAATCAATCATTGTGATACACCACATAAACAAAATAAAGAATAAAAACCATATGATTATATCATTTGATGCAGAAAAAGCATTCAACAAAATACAACATCCATTTATGATCAAAACACTTATTAAAACAAATATAGAAGGAAAATTCTTCAACAATACAGCCCATACATGACAAAATCTCAGAGAATGTCATAGTAAACAGGAAAAAACCGAAATCTTTTCTTCTAAAATCAGAAACAAGGCAGGAAGGTCCTCTGTCACCACTGCTTTTCACCATAATCCTGGAAGTTCTAGCCTAAGACATAAGGCAGGAGAAAGAAATAAAAGGCACCCAAATTGGAAATGAAGAAGTTAAACTGTCACTTTTTGCAGAAGACGTAATCCTTTATACAGAAAACCCTAGAGACTCCATCAGAAAACTATTAGAAAGAGTAACTAATTACAGTAAAGGTGCATGATACAAAACCACTGTAAAAAGATTCAGAGCATTTTTATAAACACACAACAAAACTTCAGAGAAAGAAATGAGAAAACTAAAACATTTTTCAATCAAAACAAAAAGACTAAAATAATTAGGAAAAAAACTTAACAAAGAACATGAAGGACTTATACACGGAAAACAGTAAGACACGATTAAAAGAAATTGAAGAAGATACAAAAAATGGAAAGATATTCATATTCATGAATTGGAAGAATCAACATAATTAAAATAGTCATATTACCAAAGCAATATATAGTTTTAGTGCACTTCCTATCAAAATCCCACAGACAAAGATTTTTAAAAATCAGCAGATTCATAGGCAACCATAGAAAACTTCAAATCACCAAAGCAATCCTACAACAATGAATAAGGCTTGAAGCATCATGCTACCCTACTTCAATTTATACGACAAAGTGTCAATAATCAAAACATCTTGGTATTGGCAGAAAAATATACATACAGTCTGATGGAATAGAATCAAAATCTCAGAAATAAATCCACAAATATATGGACAGGTAATTTTTGACAAAGGAGCAAAAATATACAATGAAGAAAAGAAAGCCTCTTCAGTAAATAGTAGTGGAAAAAGTGGAAAACTACATGCAAAAGAATGAATCTGGACTGTGAACTGTCACCATATACCAAAATTAACACAAAGTGGATTAAAGACCTCCATATAAGACCTAGAGCAAGTAAACTGGTACAATCACTATAAAAGGCAGTATGAAGTTTCCTCAAAAAATTAGGAATGGAATTGCAAGATGACCCAGCAATCCCTCTTCTGGGTATCTACTCCCTCCCACCGCAAAAAAAAAAAAAAAAAAAAAAAATTTTCTTGAAAACCTCAATTTGCGAAGATATATGTACCCCAGTGTTCATCACAGCACTCTTCATGGTGGCCAAGTCATGGAAACAACCAAAGTTTCCTTTGATAAAAAAAAAGATAAAATAAGCCATATGTGACAACATGGATGGACCTCGAAACCATCTTATTAAGAAAAATAAGCCAGACTGAAAGAATCAAGAAACACATGACCAATCACTTATAGGTGGATTATAAAACTGAAAAGTGACAAATTTACAAAAACTTATGGACACAGTAAATAGTTTGGTGGTTACCTGAGGGTGAAGAGGAAGGTGGGTAATAGAGAGGGGTAGGGGTGGGGTGAGAAAGTTGGGAGTGGGCACCATATATATGGTGATAGAGGGAGAGCTGATTCTGGGTTGTGAGCACATAGTGGAATACATAGACGATGTAACATAGAGTTTTATACCTAGAAACGATATAATTGTTATCAACTAATGTCAACTCAGTAAATTTAACAAAAATAAAATAAAATAAAACCCAAAACAATAAAGTACATAAAATAAAACTTTGGTTCTGAACTTATAGACCTTAAGCTCAGAGAGCACTTTATGCACTTGACTTGAAAGGCAAGGGAAGTAAAGGCAAAAATAAATAAATGGGACTATAACTAAAAAGCTTCTGCACAACAAAGGAAACAGTCAAAAAAGTAAAAAGGAAACCTACCAAATGGAAGAAAATATTTGCAAATAATGCCTCTCATAAAGGGCTAATACATAAACTATATAAAGAACTCATACAACTCAACAACAACAAAAGAAACTATCCAATATAAAAAGAGGCACAAGAACTAAGAAGAAATTTGTCTTTGATAGATGACTGGATAAAGAAGTTGTGGTACATTTACACAATAGGATACTACTCAGTGATAAGGAAAGATGAAATATAGCTGTTTGTGACATGTATGGACCTTAAAACTATCTTTTTTAAAAAATATTTTTTAATTTTTTTTTTTTACAGAGTGAGAAAGAGAGAGATACAGAGACACAGAGAGAACTGAACTGGGGGAACTCCCCAGTTCAGCACATGGGTCCACACGGGCCAGGGCCGGGATTCGATCCTTGGTCCCCGGTGCTGCAAAGTGAGCGCTTAACCCACTGAGCCATCCCAGCTTCCCCAACACCATCTTATTAAGCAAACTAAGTTAGACTCATTGAATCAAGAAACATATGATGTCACTTATAGGTAAAATATAAAAGTGAAAGTAACAAAAAAACAAAAACTCATGGACACAGTCAATAGTTTAGTGGTTACCTGAGGGAAAGGGGGTAGGTGGGTGAGAGGACAGATGTGGGGGGGGAGCATAGAGGGGGCATCAAATATATGGTGTCTATGCAATGCATAGACAATGTGTAGAATTGTACACCTGGAGACAATGTAATTGTTATCAAGCAATGTCACCCCAATAAATTTAACAAAGAAAATGTTATAGAAAAATGTAAAAAAAAAAAAATCTTTTAAGAAGACAAATTATTCTGTACTAGAATTTAGAAAGGCAAGAAATAAAAATTAACAATAAAAAAAATTAAAAAAACATGAAAAAATAAATGAATGGGGATTATATCAGATTATAAAGCTTTGTACAGCAAAGGAAACCACCCACAAAGTAAAAAAGGAAACCTACCAAATGGAGGAAAATATTTGCAAACAATGCCTCACATAAGGGAGTAATATCTAAAATATATAAAGAACTCATACCACTCAACAACAAAAAAACAAATGATCCATTTAAAAAGGGACACAAGACCTAAACAAATACTTCTTCCATAAAGACATACAAATGGCCAATAGATATATGAAAAAATGTCCAACATCACTAGCAATTAGGAAGATGCAAATTAAAACCACAATGAGAAACCACTTCATACCTGTTAGAATGGCTATAAACAACAAGACAAGGAATAACAAGTGCTGGAGAGGCTGTGGAGAAAAAGGAATGCTCATACACCACTGGTGAGAATGTAAATTTGTACAACCACTATAGAAGACAGTATGAAGGTTCCTCAAAAATTAGGAATGAAATTGCTGAAAACCTTAATTCTCAAAGATACATGTACCCCAATGTTTATCACAGCACTGTTCACAGTGGCCAAGTCGTGGAAACAACCGGTGTCCTTTGATAGTTGGTTGGAGAGACAAGTTGTGGTACAGCTTATTCAAATTTGCTGTTAAGATGTATCATTGGTTGTCTAATCTCAAAACCAGATGCCTTTGAGAAGATAGCAGGTGACTTTTTGCCTGACCTCAAGAAATTCAGAAGCACCCTATTCTATGCTCTCATGGTAATCAAGTTGAAAAGGGACAGGGGATATTTACTTTTGGTTTCCATCTTAGAAAGTCATGAGTAAAAGAATGCAACTTTGAGATTTGAGATTGTAAAGAACCCAGAAAGCAGAGATAAGAAGTAGGGAAGAATGAGAAAGTGAAGTGAGAGAAGCCAATTGAGAGTGTGTTGATAAACTGTTCACTGCTGTGAGGCAACTGGGGCTCAACTGATTATGGGACCTCTGAGGACACTTGAAAAATTCACCTCACCAAAGGTTAGAGGGTTGGGCATTTACTCACCAAATTTCAACTTCTACTGATTAGGAATGCAGCTGGCAAAATACATTCCCTGTGGGTCTGGGTTGTATCTGCACTCATGCTCTGTGGTTTCAGAGAAATTTCTGTGGTAGTCCAGCAGGAGGATACAGTAGTAAACTCATGATGTAGGAGTTGATGACATACATGGAACAGCTCACCAGAGCTGTGTTAAAATTATGTAGGTTGAGGGTATAGAGCATGATGAAGAACATTTCAGGCAGAGCAAAGGGCCAGTGCAAGCAAAAGCCCTGCGGTGAGAGCACACCTGAGACATTCAAGAAACACCAGAAGGCCAGTGTGGCTGAATGGCAAGGTAGAGAATAGTAGGCATTGCAGTCAGAGATGTAATTGGAGGGTGCTGTCCTAAGGGAAGACTCTGACTTTTGTTTGCTGAGGAATGGAAAGCTTTTCCAGGTTTTGCATAATGTGTAACCTGATCTGGTATATGTTGTGCTAAATGTGGACTTGGGATAGGAAAAAGGTGGAAGTGGAGGCTATTTCAATAGTGGCTTGTACCAAGATGGAAACAGTGGAGGGGCAAGAAGTACATACATTCTCTGATTTTCTCAATAACCCAGAGAGATCTTTATTTTTAATTCTCTGAGTTCAATTTTTTTTGAGAGCCTAAATTTTCTTAGAGTTTATAAGCTAAAATAAATTTGAATCTATAGATTAAGGAACTTATACAAGTTTCTGTCCCCAGTACACTGTAAAACTGGGCTTTGGTCCAGGCCTCTACCTAAGCCTCTACTCTTTCTGACCCTATTCCCAACGATCTCAGAAAACCTATTTACTCTTTATCTCCTGCCACTAGCCTGAATGTACTTACTGACAGGCAAGAGAGGATAGAAAGGGTAAATGAAAAGAAAAAAAAATTCATATGGACTCTCTAACAGAGAGCCCAATTTTCTCATCACATTTCAAGATACTGAACAAACTAGATACAAGACTTCAGAAACTATATAACAGCAAATTATTGAGTTGGGAAATGATAATTAGAAAGGAAATGAAGAAAATGGACATTGGGGGCCTTAATGTGAAATATGACATTGATAAATCAGAGGAAGCCCTGAATTAGAGATGTGGGTATGTCAACTGATTATCCAGGATAACTCATATCCTCCATTAACCTCATTCATCTTGTTTTGCGTTTGTGAGGACAAAGAGAGTTGTAAATTTCTAGGCTAAAGGATTGTGTCGTCCAAGTGTTTATTCAAAGAGGATGAGGAGAAAAGTAATAAAGTAGTTGAAAAACAATTTGCTAGCTAAGCAGCCCAGGGGAATCTTCCTCTTTCCACTGAGTCTGGTATATTAATGGGAAAGATAATAAAGAAGCTTATGATGAATTTTGACAGTAAGGCAAAGTAGACAATCAGTCTAAATCAGAAAAAGTTAGATTCAAATACTTGTACTTCTAATGATTATCTTAATAGTCCAGTATAAACAAAGTGGCACATAACTGAAGAGTAGAAATTTCTCAGCTTTCTTTTTCCTGACAATTCCAAAGCGAATAGTCTTTATTTGGGGTACTTTGTTTTAATGTATTTTCTTGTCCCTTGATTCCAATAGGGATAAAATGCATGTTGGAACACTAATGTGACCATGTCATAAGAATCTAAAGGAGACCACAGAAGTGCAAATAAAAGACCAGATTGAATTATTTCATTTTAGCCACTCCACCTTTCCTGGTAAAACAGAGTTCCTCCAAAGGAGATATAACATCCCCATAGTCTGGAAACTCTGATGATATGACAAGAATTTGAATTGGAGCTAGGAGATACTATACAAAAACACTGTGGGCAGTTAGAAAATTGGATTTGTTTAGAATGAGTGTACTTTTTGAATGTTTTATAAGTTCTTTGGTACTTTTTTAATGATGGGTGAACTTGTGCAAGATCCCAGAGAATACTTTATGGCCTTTTTCTAGACCTGTGATTGCTCTCAAATTCTATCAGCTGTTGCTTTCATAAGTAAGAGTTGCCTGATGCCAGGATTGGGGGAAGTTAGCCTGATTTTTCTAGGAACACAATAACAATACATGTCTTTGTTTCTGCTTAGCTCCGGGAACCAGGGTTTGATTTTGCAATAAGCAAAAAGGCTTCAGGTCTTCTAGGGCTGATGTATTTTGCCACCAGATTATTACCTGTTAGGTGTTATTGAACTCTTGCTCACTCATCCTCAAAATTAGCTCTGACTGAGCCTGAGTCATCCTCTTTATCATCTTTTTCATATGCCCTTCTTATGCCTACTTTCAACCTTTAAAAAATTGTTCATGTGATACCACCCCCTTAAATTGCCCTTTATTTTCCTCCTTATTATTTAAAATATATGGGATTCTCTTGAAGAGCTTTTCTATATGTGATTAATAAATGTTGAGAATTATGTAACATAATTTTTTTCCATTTTACGTCAGCTGCTTAAAAACTCAGGGCTAGGGGAAGCCGGGATGGCTCAGTGGGTTAAGCGCTCACTTTGCAGCCCCAGGGACCGAGGATCGAATCCCGGCCCCGGCCCATGCGAACCTATATGCTGAACTGGAGAGTGCCCCCAGTTCAGTTCTCACCAGGGCAAGACCCTGGCCCAGTTCCTGCCCTGTGCAGCCCCACGCCCACCTGTGGAATGAAACTATGTGGAAAAACCAATGATGTACAACTATGGAGGCTGTTCGGCCCCCCCCCCCTTCTCTCTGTCTCTGTATCTCTCTCTCTGTCAAAAACAATAAAAAATTTTAAAAACTATTAAAAAATAAAAAATAAAAACTCAGGGCTAAAAGTAATGCTTATATTTTGTTGATATATTTTTCTTTTTTCTACATGTTTTCTCATATTTCCATTTGAAGCTTTAAATATGAGTATGTACATCATTATGTTTTATTATTTTTTTTATTGAAGGTGCAGAGACATAATGCAAAAACAATCACATAATATGGTCTTCTACCTAAAGAAATCAAGTCCACCAAATCAGAAGCAGATGTGATGTTTTACAACGGGCAGCTTCTGACACCTGCCAGCACAAGTGAACCCACAGCAAGAGGAAAGCATATTGCTACTGTCCAAGGACAACAGACATCCTCAAACCATGTTGTTTCATGCATCTGCCAATACTATGGTTCTCAAAGTTTGTCCCCAGACTATGAGTACCAATGTCACCTGAGTACAACTTTTTTAATGTTTATTGTTTTTGACAGATATAGAGAGAGACAGAGAGAAGGGGAAGGCCCAGAGCCATCTCCATTGTTGTATGTCATCAGTTTTCAACATGGTTTTGTTCCACACAGGTGGGTGGGAATGCACAGGGTGGGAGCTGGGTTGGGGGCCTCCGACATATGAGGCATGCCCCCTCAAGCCAGGGGCCAAACCAGGAGGTGAGAACTGAACTGGGGGGCTCCCACATGGAAAGCACACCCCAGTTCAGCACATGGGTCTGCATGGGCTGGGGCTAGAACTCTATCCTCAGACCCCAGGGCCAGAAATCAAGCACTCAGCCCGCTGAGCCAACCTGGTTTCCTCTGAGTTATTATTAGAAATGCAATTTCTCAGCTCCCACCAAAGACCCACTGAATCAAAATGTCTGGGGAAGGGCTCAGCAATGGATGTTTACCCAGAGTCTTCTAGTTGACTCTGATACATGCTCAAATCTGAGAACAACTTGCTATCATGTATGTTACATGTCAATTAAGACCATTTCAGAAATATTTAGTTCTGATTTTGCCTGCTTAGTTTGAACTTTGACATGCCAGTCATTAAATAAAATGAATATGCATTTTATTTCTCCTTGTACTTTCTTTCTATAGTTGCCTAATCTAATTTCTTTATTTTCTTTCCCACAAATTAGTGTATTTCATACATGAATACATTACCTGCTATTCTGGCTGTGTTCTTAATATTTAACGTTAATAGAAGATTTGCAGATAAATATTCAAGGTGGTAAAATGTTAAAATGAACCATTTACTCTGCTTCTATCAGGCTAAAACAGTTCTATTTATAACCTGTTTTTTATTTTATTTTAAAAATTGTTTGCTTTTTTTTTCAGTCACAATTGACATTCAGTATTATTTTTTTTTATATTAGTTTCAGGTGTACAGCATAGTAGCTAAACATTCATGTAATTTACACAGTGATCTCCTTGATTAATCTACTAATTTACATACCTGGCACTATGCATAGTTGTTGCAAGATTATTGACTATATTCTCTATGCTGTACACATACTTTACATACCCATGACTATTTTGTAACTACTAATTTATATTTCTTAGTCCTTTCATTTTCACACAGGTCCTCAGCCCACTTCCCCACTGACAACCATCAGTTTGTTCTGTGTTTCTGAGATGGTTTCTGTTTTGTTTGTGTATTAATATTGTTCTTTGAATTCCACATATAAATGACACTGTATGGTAAATGTTTTTCTCAGTCTGACTTATTTCATTTAGCTTAATAACCTCTAGGTCCATACATGATAATGTAAATTGTAAGAATTCATTCTTTTTTTTTTATGGGTGAGTAATATTCCATTGCATATATGCACCACAATTTCATTATCCAATCGTCAATTGATGACTCCCATTTTGGTTCTCGCTCCCCACCCCCATTTGGCCCCTGGCTCAAGGAGTGTGCCTCCCATTTGGGAGGTCCCCAGTCCAGTTCCCATCCTGTGTGGCCCCTGCCCACCTGTGTGGAACAAAACCATGTTGAAAACTGATGATGTACAACTACGGAGACTGTTCTGGGCCCTCTCTCTTCTGTTTCTCTGTATCTGTCTCTGTCCCTGTCAAAAACAATAAAATAAATCTTTAAAAAAAATTAAAGAGAACTATCTTATGACCTAGCAACTTTACTTCTAGGAGTTTATTCGAAGAATCCAAAACACTAATAAGAAAAACCACACCTATGTTCATTGCAACATTATTATTTATTTATTATTTTTTAAAGATTTTATTGATTTTTGATAGAGATAAACAGAGACAGAGAGAGACAGAGAGAAGGGTGAGGGCCCAGAGCAGTCTCCATAGTTGACATTAGTTTTCCATATAGTTTTACTCCACAGGTGGGCGTGGGGCTGCGCAGGGCAGGAACTGGGCCAGGAGCCTCCCACATAGGCCCCGACAAGAATTGAACTGGGGGAACACCCCAGTTCAGCATGTGGGTCCACATGGGCCGGGGCTGGAATTTGATCCTCAGTCCCTGGGGCTTCAAAGCAAGCACTTAACCCGCTGAACCATCCCAGCTTCCCTGCAACATTATTTATAATAGCTAAGATATGAAAGCAACTGAAATGCCCATCAATAGATGGTTGAATAAAGGTATATTACATACTCATATATACAATAAATTATTCAGCCATAAAATAGTAACATCTTACCATTTGCAACAAGGATGGACCTAGAGCATATTACACTAAGTAAAATATGTCAGAAAGAGAAAACATGTACCATATGATTTCACTTATATGTAGAAACTAAAGAAAACAATAACTGAACAAACAAAAGATAAACAGATGCATAGAGTCAGAGAAGAAACTGATGATTTCCAGATGAGATGGGGTTAAAAGCTCGGTAAAAATGGAATTAATAAGTACTAATTAGCAGTTACAAAATAGCACAGAGATGTAAATTACAGCAAAATAAATATGGCCAATAATACCATAATAACAATCTCTGATTTAGTAGACTTATTGGAGGGAATCACTTTTTAAACTATATAAATGTCTAACCAGTATTATAAAAAGTCTCAACACAGCTCGGGGAATAGTCAATAATATTGCAATAATTATATATGGTGTCAGATGGGTACTAGATTTATTGGGATTATCACTTTATAAGTTTTATAAATGTCTAATCAGTAGGTTTTAGAGCTGAAACTAATATAATATTGTATGTTAACTATAATAGAAAATTATTTAAAAAATATTACACAGTAATAACCTGATTTTATCTTCAAAATATTTGATTAGATCAGACGAAGCTGGGATGGCTCAGCAGTTTGAGAGCTCATTTTGCAGCCCCAGAGACTGGGGATCAAGTCCCAGCCCCAGACTGTGCAGACCCATGTGCTGAACTGAGGTGTGCTTCTCATGTGAGAAGCCCCCAGTTCAGTTCTCGTCCTTTGGCTCAGCCCCTGGCTCGAGGAGGCATGCTTCCTATGTGGGAGTCTCCCAGCCCAGTTCTTGCTCTGCGCAGCCCTGGCTCACCTGTATGGAACAAAACCATGTTGAAAACTGATGACATACAACTATGGAGACTGCTCTGGGCCCTCCCACTTCTCTATGTTTCTCTGTTTCTCTCTGTCTCTGTCTCTGTCAAAAAAGTAAAATAAATCTTTAAAAATATTTTTTGACTAAATTAGTACTCTTTGGTAACCTCAAGTAGATATTTGGTGGATTAGACCTCTTGTGTCCTGTATAGATTATTATCCAAAGTAAACAAATTAAAAAAGAAGTTTTTATATACACATTTGCATATTTATAAAATTTCCTTCTTGTCTGCAAGATGAACTGCTTGGCAGGAGATATTTGGAGTTAGATTTGAGACGCAAACATATCTTCTCTGTGTTTGCCTTATAGATGAAGTATATCTTGAAGGAATACACTTGGAGTTTGGGGGTGGCAAGAATTTAAGAGCACCAATCTTAAGGATAATATAGGTTTACAAAAGACAAGTTAAAAAGGTTTAGATTCCTAAATTTTACTGTAACATTATGACTAAAGCATGTTTTCAAATTATAAATTTCAATGCATGTTTCAAAATCCATAATATAAAATATTAATAAAAGATGATTATCATTTAAAATTCTTTTTAGTACCTATGTTGTTGTTGTTGTTTTTTTAAGATTTTATTGTTTTTGACAGGCAGAGAGAGGCAGAGAGAAGGCGGAAGGCCCAGAGCAGTCTCCATAGTTGAACATCATCAGTTTCAAAATGGTTTTGTTCCACATGGTTGGGTTGGGGCTGCATAGGGCAGGAACTGGGCTGTTGGCCTCCAGCATGGGAAGCACACCCACTTCAGCCAGGGGCCTAATTGGCAGGTGAAAACCAAACTGGGGGCCTCCCGTATAGGAAGCACACCCCAGTTCAGCATATGGGTCCACACAGGCCTGGGGTCAGGATTAGATCTCAGTCCCCAGGGCTGCAAAGCAAGCATTTAACCCATTGAGCCATCCTGGCTTCCCTAATGCCCATGTTTAAATTATGTTATAAACCAATTGTTGTAGATATGGGTGTTTTTAATACATGCCTCTAGAAAGTCTAGAAATATTGAGCAATTTTGGCATGCAGTCTTCTAGAACTATTCTTAAAACCAACAAATCACCCAACCAACCAACCAACCAACCAACCAACCAACCAACCAACCAACCAACCAACCAACCAACCAACCAACCAACCAACCAACCAACTAAACAGCTAACCAATTAACTAGCCTTGATGACAGATGCTTCTTCTGTTTTCCCAGCAGAAAATCCAACATTTTTAATTCATAATACAAGAGTTATGGGATATCTTACTTTTTTACAACTTAAGACATTCTCCATAGGAAAGTCCTTTATTGAAGCCCCTTCAATGACATGTGAGACTAAATGTAGGACAGTGAAGTTGTCTTGAGTGTACTTGAGGTAGAAATTCTTTGTAGTAAATATCAGCCTTATCTGTATTTACTCTGTCATCTGAGTTCCTATGTGATTCTTATGGGTAGATTCTCTGCACAATGTATGATATACTACATGAACCATTTCTCAAACAAAAGTCTACTGACAAGGATTCATTTTTGAGCTTTATGTATCATAGTAGATATATATAGATATAGTAAATAACTTCAGGGATTGGTAATTATTTCTCACATTACTTATTTCTAATAATAATTTTAAGAGATTATGCAAACGTACTCATTAAACAGAGATCCAAATGGAAAAAATAAAGAGGAAAAATAACAAATAAAAAAACACTATAGAAAGTCTTGGCAAGTCATTAGGTTATAGATGTTTGGTATCCATCCATCTACCTAGACTAGTGTGTGATACAAGTTTTGCCTTCCCAAAAAACAACTAGAAATTTTTATCAAGAATGAATGTAAGACAAGATCTTGGTTCCTTAGTTTGGCCAAATTTCCTGTTCAGTGTTTGGTTTTGTGCTAACAAGTTATTTTGATAGTGTGCATGTATAAAAGAGTGTAAAGGGCCAGGAAGTGGAAGAGAATCTGAGCGACAGAGGTTATGCCAATGGGAGAATTCACTGTGATTTGCCACACTGACCTTCAGCTAATTGAACCTTCAGGAGTCATACTAGGAGAATCTGCTTCATTTTGTTTAGAACAATGAAAAGATTGTACTTTCTTGATAATTAATTAAGAAGGGCTAAAATTTGGATCTCCAGGAATAGTATCATCTCTGAGTACTATTATATAAAATATAAAGCAAAATAAAAGAAAAATTTATCTAGTCTGAAATTGTCTGCCAATTTTAAGTGTGCTCAGGGTCTTTTTCTAAGCCACTGGGCCAACTGTGGTGTCCTAGAAGTCTGTGATGGAACACTTGGCAAACATAGTTGGGGATATGTATTGAGTCACCCACTCCTCATGGCAAAGATCACACACCTTTATGCCCTGAATATCTCATTGTTAAACTTCTTTTGGAGTCCATATAATAATAATGTACCTGGTCTGCAGGCTATGGATATCTATCTTTGACCCTCATTCCCATTTTCCTTTCAATCATGGGCTTTAGGCTGCTTCTAATATAATTTTTGGCCTTAATGTCTATTCAATCTCAGTGAACTTTTAATCTTTCACACATTAATTCAACAAGCTATTAGGCCCAATTCTCAAGGAATTTGTGATTAAACTTAACTAAACAGGCAAGTGAGATATAAAATATAGAGCTTAAGAATTATGGGGGAAGCCGGGATGGCTCAGTGGGTTAAGTGCTCACTTTGCAGCCCCAGGGACCAAGGATTGAATCCCGGCCCCAGCCTGTGTGGACCCATATGCTGAACTGGGGAGTGCCCCCAGTTCAGTTCTCACTGGGGTGAAGACCCTGGCCCAGTCCCTGCCGTGTGCAGCCCCACTCCCATCTATGGAATGAAACTATGTGGAAAAACCAATGATGTGCAACTATGGAGACTGTTCTGCCCACCCCCCCCCAACCCTCTGTCTCTGTCTCTGTATCTCTCTCTCTGTCAAAAACAATAAAAATCAGTCTTTAAAAAAAAAGAATTATGAGATATTTCGCCAATATGTTATTCACAGATAACGTATCTGCTATGATTTTGTTAAAATACATATTCTGAAAGTTCATAGAGAATCAGTGAATTCATGCAAATAAGTTGGTTCTCAAATTATTTATAGCCAAAATAGAATTATTAACCCCTGGAAAAATACTTAATAGCTCCAAGTGGGTAAATTATCCAACTTGAATATTTTTCCCTTAATTGAATATTTATTATAGGCTAAGGCCCATGATATAAATACCTTTGAGAAAAAAAAAACAAAAAAACAGTAATAATATTTTTCTTTCAATGATTTATCAAGAAAGACTACCCCAGTTGTGCTGGGATAGCTCAGAAGGTTGAGTGGTTCCCTTGCAACTGTGAGGTCCAGGGATCAAATCCCAGTCCTGGCCCATGCAAACCCATATGAACTACAGTGCAACTGATAATGGGTGCAACAGATGGCAGTGAAGGCTCTCACCTCCCGTGCAGGAGGCCCCTAGTTTGATTTCCACCTTGTGGAGCCCCAATTTCACCTGTGTAGAATAAAGCATGTCACAACTAATAATGTACAACTGTGGAGACTGTGCTAGGCCCTTCCCCTTCTCTCTCTTTCTTCTCAAACAGTAAAATAAATCTTAAGAAAAAAAAGACTACTCCAATGCTCTGCTCTTTTCAGGTATGAAAAAATTACAAGAGAATATAGAGTGGACATTGGAGGCACCTATCTCAGTTACTATTAATCAACACCTAAACTTAGTGCCCTAGAATGAGCCTGTTTCTCCTTCTACAAAATGTGGGTGTTACCAAGTCTAAGTGCTGCTTGCCACCTCCAAAAATTGAGAGATGAGGTTGATGAAAAGAAAAGTAGGTTTATTACAAATCTGGCATTTTGGGAGCATGGCAGACTCTTGTTCAAATGCCATCTCCCAATTTCCTGCACAGTCAAAAGATTTTATAGACTTATAAAAAGAAGCAGAATTAAGGAAAGGAGGAGGTGGCCCAACAATTCCTGGGTAATTTGAAAAAAAAAGGCTTTTCCTCCTGGTTTCAGAGATTGGTGTGGATCTCATGCAGATGTTAAAAAGACTTCTTCCAATCAATGTAAATAGTCATTAACACTGGTATGTAAACAGAAATTGGTACGCACAGTGAACAGAATAATAAGTCATTAAAACTGCATTTTAAGAAAGCAAGCAAAAAAGAAAATTTTTTTTAAAAGATTTTTAAGCTAAATTACATTGTTGAATCAAACTAAACATAGGGTGTTAGATCTTCAAAATAGAGAATATAGAGTTACCCTTACAGGGGCAATGGGGTTTTCATTATTTGTAAATCTTTTAAATTCTCAGTTGGAAAGTACTGACTTAGTAGAAAATATCCACTCAACAAAAACAAAATAAAGCAAAATAAGACAAACCCCTTGAGGTCAGTGTACCTGGTGGGGGAGGAAGAAACTACAATCAAGGTTTTTCCAACTGGTCTAATCAAATAGACATGAGGTAAATTACAAAAATAACCAAATTTAATACATATATAAGTATGAAAACTTCACATACATGACAGAATCAGAGACAGAGGCCTTCAGATATATAAAACATTCTGAGCTGGGAATAAGGTAATGTACCTTGGAGGCTTCAAAGGGTCATTGCAGGACAATAAGAACAGATATTTAGTAAATAGCTTGCCCTGCCCTAGAGATAGGTCAAAGAGGTTATCTCTGATAATCTCTTATTATGGGCAAGGCTCCTAATTCAAGTTCTCTTAAGTAGTCAAGGGAGGGGCAGAAGTGTCTCTTGAGCCTGTGATTAAATTTGCCTTTAGCTCAAAAAACTTCTCATACCACAGTGGCATATTTTGGGATGCCCACAGTTCCCTTCTCCAAAACTTTCTTGGAAGTTTCACATTCCAGAACCTGGGCTGATAGACCATTCTACCATTAAACCAGTCTCAGTCTATACGAAAGGTCCGTTCTGTTAAACAACATGTCTCATTTCAGGAGGCAGTGACAGTGGTGAAGTTTCCAAAGTTAAGCCTATGGTACAAGCAACAAGGTATTCAAATAAGAGGCATCTCTTTGGAAACAAAAGGTAAACAAAAAGTTACTGATTGAAGCAGACTATAATCTCAGTTTCTGAGTTCTGAAGGCAGGCAAGTCAAAAAGATTTCTAGATATTTGGAATCATCTTCAGATGGAATTCAAGCAGGCAGTTAGTATGATAAGTTCTCCTGGTTTGCACTTTGAATATCTATGATGATATATCATTAGTACCAGACATGCAAATTGTCCATAGATGAGCTGCTGTGCTGATTTCTCTGAAGTCAATGTCAAGTTGTCCAACTTTAACTTGAGTGACCTGTGAAAAGTGCAGTTTTAGTTCGCGATGATTTAAGATCATAGGATGGAAAAATAAAAATGTTTATTTGGAGGTTATAGCCAAATATTTAAGAAAACTAGAAAATTCAGAATCTAGTCCAGCCTATGGATAGAAAAACAAACAATCAAAAAAACCTCAAAATACAACAAAATAGTGTTAGGCCTGGATACTTGTTCAGAGAAAAATTACTGAGCACACTGTTCTGGCTCTGCCCAGTGCTGTAATTCAGAACCACCCACCCACCTTCTGTGCTCCAGTTGGTCAGGCTTAACTAGTTCCCATAATATTGTGCTCAGGCCCAGGTGGCTCAGCCACAGGGTCCACCCTCACCCCAGAGCAGTTGGAAATTTGGTACCCAGAGGACTATAGGCACATCAGAATAGATGCAGGGACTTTCTGGTATGGGGCTATAAGAATGCTCTCCCAACCCCCTAAAGGTGCTGACGCCACCTTTTCCTCTTTGGGTGTCAGCCCAGCTGTTTCTCACCCATTTCTAATTAACTCTCCCTAAACCAGAACTCTGTGTGGTCTCTCTTCAGCGAACCTTATGCATTGGTGCTGAAACCTGGGAGGGGTTTTGATAGGGTGACCAGACGTCCCGCTTTTGGCGGGACAGTCCTGATTTTTAACAATTTGTCCTGCGTCCCACAGCGATTTTAAAAAGTCCCAATTTTTGGAAAGAATGCACGACAAGCTAGGGAACTGTGGGAGATAAACCAAATTTCTAATCAAGAACCCCCCACCCCCACCCCCACCCCCCACCCCCGGTCAATGGTGTCCCGCTTTACCAATGTTAAAATCTGGTAACTTTGACCAAGTGACTGCTAGATCACCTCATTTTTTCTCTCTTTCCTGGGGCTTGATTCACTCCTTGGTCTCTCTCCCAGACCTGCCGACAGGGACCCACCCACAGGGACTCCCTATTTTCCATTGTAGACCTCGCAATCAACCCTGGCCTAATTCACATTCTGTCTCGTACTGACATCCTAGGACCCTTAGGGTCCCTTGCTGTTTTCTGTCAACCTTTTGGCCCTTCGCGAAAAGTCCTACTGGTAGGCCCAGGAAACCCTCCGGATTCAGCCATGGACCCTCTGAGTGTGCGGACACCTCCCTGGGAGTGATTCTTTCTCTGTTCTGAATACTAACATTGGGAATTGGGATGTCTCTTCCTTGTTCTTCTCCTGAGATTTGTCCTACTCACCCTCACTGGCATCCCACACTCAGATATGGGGGCCACCTATTTTATTCCATCAGAAATCAGACCAAAATGCCTTAGATTTTATTGCAAGGTGGCCTGGCCACAATATAAACTAGACAAAGGCTCCCAGTGGCCTGAAAATGGCACTTTCAATTTCAATACACTTAGGGGTTTAGACAACTTTTGTTGTTACAATGGAAAGTGGTCAGAAATTCCGTTTTGGCTTTCTTTGCTCTTCACTCTCTTTTTTCACTCTGTGAATTCTACTTCACTTTTTACATCTTCCTGCCTCACTCTAAGCCCCCCTCACCATCTGACCCCAAATCTCCTTCTTTCAATCAGAGGAGATCATGATTCTCCTCTGACTTCTGCTCCTCCCTACACCCCACAACCCAATTCTGCCCCATAATTCCTTAGGACAGAGACCCAAGAACCTCGCCTACTCCCTCTTCACCCACCTTTCCCCCTATGCCTGCCTCTTCACCTGCTTCAACTCTCCCCTTTCCCCTGCATAATTGTTCACATTCTGGAAGAGACTGCTAAGGGGTTCCAGCAGCTGCCAAGACCCCTTCCTGGCATTATCTGAAATCGTTTTTAAGGTTTTTCTGATTCTCAATAACTTTTCAAGGTCTTCTCTAAAAAATATTAAGGGTAAATGAGGCTACAGCCTGAGATAGGAACAACTGAAGAAAAAAAAAGAGGTATTTCAAAAAAAAAAAAAGGTAGCTAGACTCTCAAGCCAGGCCCCTCCCCGTTTTTTTGTTTCAGGTTTTTTAAAGCTACAGGGAAGCAAATAAAAATCTTATCTTTGCAATTGTGACACTTCTGTTTGTGTATATCAGGGGTGTCAAACCGGCGGCCAGCGGGGCTGCATGTGGCCCTCGAGGTAATTTTTGTGGCCCACAATGCTCTGAAATAAAATTAAAATAGAAAAAATTGTTATGAAGAAAATAGCGCTTAGGGGAGATCGAGACAATACAGTATACACAATTCCCTCGTTAACCTTTTAACTACTGAAGACGCGTATACACATGGCCCAGTGCCTTTCCTGGGGGTCTGTGGGCATGTATAAACGCGCTAACTCAGTTGCGGCGACATTTGTAAATGTGATGTGGTCTTGTGATGTGGCCCGCGTGAATCTTGCCTATTGCACCAAATGACCCGTGTTATAATTGAGTTTGACACCCCTGGTGTATATGATCTGATATCTATGTATGCTTTATATATGAAATAGTATCTCTGCCTTCAGATGGTATTACCAAATTATAATGTTTAATTGACTTTAAGAAGCTAATGTCTTAAATGAATAAAAATTAACCCAAGTTCTTTTTAGGATCATACGATCTAGGAAGATATTTACTAAGGTTGATTTAAGTTTTTAAAGTATTTTTGTTTTCACCAGGATTTAAAGATAAAAAAGTAATTTATAAACATCTTCATTAGTGGTTATGTTATATATGATATTACCAAACAAAACTTATACTTCTAAAGGTTACAAAATGTATTCATAGCTTTACCAATGGAAATGATAACTTGTTTTTCAGTTGTCAATAGAAACTAAGGTTCTGAGGATTATGGATGCTAATATGAAAGAAATTTTGATATGCGTTTTAAGAAGGCATAAGGTATAGAAATATAGAAGTTTTATAAAGAAAATTTTACATATAGTTAAGCTAAACAAGATTAAAATGCTAAGTTAGGCAAGGATTTCTTAGACTGCTAGTCTGCTACTGAAATTAAAAGGTTTTATGTCTGAAAAAAAAAGCAAAAATTCTATATCTCATCAAAAGAATTTTCCGTGTTTTATATTATCTAAATTAGTTCTTTAGATATTTGGACTCAATGTCTTCAGAAACTAAGGCAGAGATAATTAGAGAAAACAGTGTGACTGGAAATAAGATCAGAGAAAGGCCAGAATTTTGGTCACAGTAATAGATGATCCCAAACCTAATACACCTCAGGGCCACCCCAGGAACCCAAGAAGAGGAATACCATATGAAGAAGCCTGCTTTGGGTGTAGAAGCCCAGACCTCTGGAGTAAGAGTAAGGAGTGCCTTACTCCTCCAAAGTAGCCATGCCCTGTGCAGAACAAAAGGCACTAAAAGAGGGATTTCTCCTGTTCTGAAGGGAGCAGGGACCAACTCCTCCACAAATGTCTGTAGTTGACTGACAGGGTCTGAGGTGCCTAGGAGCTCCCAAGAAGACTACTATAATGATGGGGGGTGGGTAGGTGGGGAGGGGGAGTATGGGTGACCCTGGACAAGGCAGATAAACCTCTTAATTTTATGACTAAATAATAGAGCTATTTACTCTGGACCTATTTTCTAGAAACTGATCGATTGTAAAAATAAATTGAATCCTTTGACTTGGGCTAATATTCAGCCTGTTTCTTACCAATACCTTATAAAACAAGACAATCAGTCTTTAAAAACAACTCTAGACATTTTCTCAGGGAGTCTCTAAGCCCTGCCTCCAATTACTGCCCATTGCTTTAGACTGTGCTCCTGAGCACTATACCCACTGTCAAGCTAAAGAGTCAATAAGTTTAATACGATCTAAATACCAAGCTTTAGGCAAAATACAAATCCCTTATATAAAGTCAACTTATTAATAAGCCTATCTCCTATTCTAACACTTATTATTGGGTTCTCATGGTCACCACAAAAGATAGAGCTATGTTTTCTCTCAAAGTCTCTAGTATGAACCCCACAAAAGATTGTGTGATATTTACTTTCTATATTAACCATTGTCTTAATGTTTCAGCTGATGTAGCTCTAAATTGCAGTTCCACAATCACAATCGACTATGCACATACCAAGTTGCCTGCTGGATGTTTTCTCACCTGTGAAAAAACTGTTTATTCTTATGTTCCAGCTTACAGCCTTGGGAGGACCATGTTCTCTTGGAAAGCTAAGTATTTTATTACCAAAAAAACCTTCTCTGGTTAGTCACCGCAGAACCAGGAAGCTTGCTTTAGATTCTGGTTATAATAGTGATCTACATTCATTTAGCCTGGCTGACTATGTTTTCCTATCCCTTCTTGTAATACCAGCCATGGCTATTGCATTAAACTTAGAGGTTACTCAGCTAGCCTGCTCCATGGCAAAAGCTTTAAATGCCACCTTCCAGACTGTCCATGCTATTGGAGAAAAACTAACCAGTCAAGGAACCAGGACCATGGTTCAAGAGCTAGAATTGGGCAACCTGGGTACTCCCCTTGATTCCTCCTGGACCACCTGAGAACCTTCACCAACCGAACAGTCCATGAATTGCTCCTGGTCTAGGCCAAATACCAAAGACTTGCCTTATTCTCTGAACTCCCTTATATTTTACCCCAACCTTTTCTAACCCCCAATGTCACCCCCAACCAGCAGGAAGTAGCTACAGAAGAATGAACGCCGTATTCACTTCATTATAACAAAAGGCTGGAATGTTAGGCCCAGGGACTTGTTCAGAGAGATATTACTGAGCACCCTGTTCTGACTCTACTCAGTGCTGTAATTCAGACCCAACCACCCACATTCTGTGCTCTAGTCAGTCAGGCTTAACCCATTCCTGAAACTACTGTGATCAGAGTCAGTCAGGCTTAACTAGTTCCTGGAATGTTGTGCTAAGACCCAGGGAAAAAGGAAAATAAGACCTCAACTTGAATTACTTGTTTTTTGACACCTTCCAGAATGTTAAACCTTGCCCTTGGCTTATCCTTAGCCTTGTTATAATGTAATTGTAATAAATTAGCGTTGTGGTTTTCACCCCACACCATAGGTTTTTCTGTATGCCTTCTGGGTACAGACATGCACTAAAAGAAAAACAGTCATGAACTATACATGTCAATCAAATGACATAAGTCAATACATCATTCCCTGGGCTGGCTCTGGGCCAAGAATGAAACCCAAACCCATTGAGGCCTTTGCCCCTCTTAGCTTGGCTGGTTTCTCCCTTGAAACATATTTTAATATAATTTTACTCTGTTTTCCTATGTTTTATTTATCTGTAATTCTTTACTGCACCAGCAGAAAGAACCCAGCTTCATCACCAACTCAGTATGGTAATAATATAACTTTACAGTCACAGCCTTGGTAATACATAACTGGTTTTCATGTGTCATACTATTAGGACAGATCCTTATTAAATTTATGCAAATATCAAGTGTGACATAAAAACAAGAACACTCACTTTGAGTTTCTGAATTCTGGAGGAATTAAATAGGTAGAAAAGAACAAATGTTTAAATTCTGCTTACAATGGTATAAGTTACTAAATTTCTCTAAGTTGTAGCTAGCTTTAGAGAAAAAAATTAAACAACCCATAATGTTACAAATAAAAAGTCACTTGAATTTTAACCATTCCCATCAGTTATTGTCTTGTGTAATTAAACTTTTTCTGCTTTTATATCAGGGAGAGAGCAGGGCTAGAGAACCACAGCCAGGTCAAAGTCACAGCTGCTTGTGACAGACTGGCCTCAAGGAAGAAACTGCTGAGACATCCCAGCAGCTGCAAAGAATTCTTGTCTCAGTGACTTTTCCAGCTTTCTCCCTCCTGGCATCAGCCTCCTATAAACACTTAAGCTGCTGGAAAGAATATAGTTGCTAGGCTCTGGAATGTGTGGGGTAGTCTGGGTTTTGTCAAACTGGAAGAGCACACTGAGAATTACTTGTCTCTACCATTGGAACCTCTCTTAAGCTAAGGGCCAGTACTGGTTCTGGGCTTTTTTGCCATCTGGGCTATGTACCAACCTGGGCCTCTCTGAGACCAATCCACCATATGGAATTTTTTGGAGACTGGGTTTTGACCCTTAGCTCCCCATTTCAGGAGGATTCATTTCAGTGAGTACTCACCTAGTTCTGGCTCTGGTTTGTTGTGAATTATTTGTCTTGTTTTATTCACCCCCTATCTCCTCACTGTGTTTTTTGTTTGCTTGTTTTTTAACTTGTGTCTGTTATCGTTCTGAGGCTGGGATGAAGTTTGGTTCTTTCTGCCAATGCAGTAAAGAATTACAGATCAGCAAAACATAGAAAAGCAAAGTAAACTTTTTTGAAATGCATTTCAAGAGAGAAATGGGTAAAGTCAAGAGAAACAAAGACCCTGATCAGCAAAATAAAGTATAAGAAAGCTTTGAGATACATTGCAAGAGAGAAACAAGCCAGGACAAACTAAGAGAAATAATGGCAAAGGCCCCAGTGCATTTGGAGTTTGGGTTTTACTTCTGGCCCAGAAGTGGCCCTGTGAGTGTGATGTACAGACTTAGGTCATTTGATTGATATGTGTTAAGGCTAAGATTAATCCAAGGGCAAGCTTTAACATTCTGCCCCAGTGTCAAAACTAGGTAATTTTGGTAGAGGCCATATCTCTCTTTTTTCCTGGGACATTTTAACATAATAATTCATCTCCAAGGGCTGGGCCTAGGGTGGTTGAAGTGGGCAGTGACCTTCTGCCCCTCCTGTTGCTCGTGACTAACTTCCTTACTAATATTCCTTCCTCAGGTAATAGGAAACCAAATAATTGGGTCTTGGGATGACGACTAGTCTGGATTCTTCCTGCTGACAGGGGGCATTGTAAGGACCTTGGGTTCCTAAGCTTGCTGCCTATGGACAGGGGGTTGTGGCTTGTGATGTCCATTTAGAGGTCTTTCACTTTGGCATTATCATGAAAAGATCTCATGTGTTGTTCTACCTCTCCATTTTGATTAACTCAGAAGCAGTGTTTTTCTCAATAGGGCATAGGTGTCCCCACGAAAAGTAAACAGAAAGAGAGACAAATGGATTGCTTGGTCAAGCTGCTATTGTCATTCTCAAGATAGATGAGTTGGAGTCCTAGTGGATGACCACCTAGAGCTGAGACTGCTATGTCTCAGATGACACAAACCTGATAAGGAGACCAAAAAGAAAGGACTAAAAATTACCAAACTGAGAATAACTAACAATATTTTCCCATTCTCCCAGGAAGAACCTGGGGAAGAAGAAAGCCAAAATGACTAAAATCATGGTGATTTTTTAAATGGGGATCCCAAGATCCCAAGTGGAGCATAAGAGGAAAAATTAGACCTAAAGTAAAGCTTAAAAGTAAAGAAAATAATGAGAAAATCTGAATTATCAGTACTTACCAGTCTATTTGAAGGAGTTTACAGTCCTCAATTGGCTCACAGAAATAAGAGTATATCTTCTTACTGGGTAAGTCCTATAAAGACTTAAAGGAAACAGGTTTGATTTGAGGGAAGTAGATCCAGCTACTGACTCTCTGTAGTTTAATAGCAGTTGGAATGCTTGGGGGAACAAAATTGTGGTCAGTGTCTAAAGTATGGGCAGTAATTAAAGCCAGGGCTTAGAGATCCCCTGGCAAAACTTTTCTCAGAGTTCTTCTGATTTCCGATTGTCTCAGGGAGGCTGGGATGGCTCAGCAGGTTGAGAGCTCGTTTTGCAGCCCCAAGGTCCAAGGATCAAATCCCAACCCCTGTCCCAGCCCATGCAGAGCTGTAAGCTATACTGTGATATATTTCCCATGGTGGGCAGGGGGTGTTAGGTCTGAGGGACTTGTTCAGAGGAAAATTACTGAGCACTCTGTTCTAACCATGCCCGGTGCTATAATTCTGACCTAACCACCCACATTCTGTTATCAAGTCGGTCAGGCTTAACCAATTCCTCGAACTATTGTGCTAAGGCCCAGGGGATTCAGCCACAGGTATATCCTCACTCCAGGGCATTTGGAAATTTGGCACCCAGAAAAACCACCAGTACTTCAGCACAAATGCAGGTACTACCTGGTACAGGATTATAAGAATGCTCTTCCAACCCCCCAAAGTTGCTGATACCATCTTTCCATATTTCAGAATCAACCCAGCCATTTTCAGCCATTTCTACTGTGTTTCCTCGAAAGTAAGACATCCCCTGAAAATAAGACCTACTTACAGTTTTGCCTCTTGCTGAAATATAAGGCATCCCCCTGAAAATAAGACCTCCCTGGTAATAAGGCCTCCCCCATGCTAAAGACATGAAGACATTTCTTCACTAAAGAAAAATAGATCAAATAATGATTCCCGCAGGAATGACGGCCTATCTCCAGACTCTTGATAATGCAATAAACAAGCCATTCAAGGACAGTTTGCGCATGGAAATTAATGACTACATTGAAAATAGAATGGAGAGAAATCAGCGTGGAAACTTTGTGAAACCTAAACTGCAAGAGGTTGTGACTTGGGTGAAGAATTCATGGGAGAAAATCACTGACAGTTGCATTGCAAATGCACTACGAGCAGGCTACCTTGTCAAGAAGTACTCATTTAAGGACAGTGCTATTGCTAAACATGAGCGATTTGGTCCACTGATTCTGAAAGAAATGGAGTCACAAGAAATTCACCAGGAAATTCAGGGTTTG
>PVKE010014862.1:0-34298 GCA_004027555.1 Craseonycteris thonglongyai
TCCTCTTTTTTTTTCTTTTCTTTCTTTTTCTTTTTTTTTTTTAGTGTTCTGATTGGGTGTTTTCAGCTACTTTATCTTCTAAATTGCTGATATGGTCTTCTGCTTTATCTAATCTAATGTTGATTTCCTCTAATGAATTCTTCATTTTAGTTACTGTACTCTATTTCTACCTGGTTATTTTTTATGTTTTCCATCTCCATTTTTATGTTTCCTATCTCCTTGTTAAAGTTATGTCTCAGCTCATTGAGCATCCTTATAGTCAGTGTTTGAAACTTTGTATCTGATTGCTTGTCTCCATCTTATTTAGTTTTTTTCTGGAGCTTTGTTCTGTTCTTTCATTTGAGACATGTTTTTAGTCTCCCCATTTTGGCTGCCTCCTATGTTTGTGGATATGTATTAGGTAGGGCTGCTATGGCTCCCAGTATTAGTAGTGTAGCCTTATGTGGTAGGTGTCCTACGAATGCAATGACATAGTCTCCCTAGTCTCCAGAGCTGGTGCCCAGGTGTGTTTTTTGTGTGGGTTGTGCATGTCCTTCTGTTATAGTTGAGCCTTAACTGCTGTTGGCACATCAATGGGAGGACTGATTCTGAGGCTGATTCTTCTGTGAGGACTGGCCGTGACTATAGTGGAGGAGCTGTGGGTTAACCCTACAGAGCAGGGTTCACTTTAGCAGGGCTCAGTTGCCTACTCAGTCTGCACGTTAGGTGTGTCATTTTTGGAGGCAGCTGTTGTGATTCTCTGGCTTGGTCCAAAGTTGCCTACTAGGCATGCCAACACTGGGACCTCATGGGAGGGGACTTGCTATAGTTCAAAGTTTAGCCACAGCTTGTGCCCTGCCCAAGGCCACCTGGTATGAGCCACAAATAAATTTACCTGCACCGGGCTTGGAAGTGCCTTGATAGGCGAATCTGCAAATAAAGTCCAGCTGTCATTAGTGCCAGGCTTAGGGCTACTAAGCCAGAGATACAGGCCATGATGAAGCCAGATGTTGCTTGTTTGGATTTTGTAAACCTTTGAGAAGTTTTATGAAAGTCCACAACATGAGCTAAGATAGGTTGTATGGAATAGCCACTGGAAGCAGCTTAGGTGTGCCTGAATGTAAAGCCAGGTGAAGTCTCAGGGAATCACTAGGATAGGGCAGAGAAAAGGTGATAGCCAGTTTGATGGAGACTCAGATATGGTATCTGCCCCTATTTGCGTGTAGGAGAGGGGCAAGCTCAACAACAAAAAAATTAGCTTCTCTCAGCTCCTTACTTCTGGAGAGAGCTGCCTCTCCAGTCCTCAAGTTGAAGTTAGACAATTTATTTCTTCCTTGTTGGTCTGTTGCACCTTTTGAGCTGCTTCTCCAACACTGGAGCTCTGAGCAAGTGAGTCTGTCAGCACGTAAGTCCATGCTTGGGCCCTTTAAGAGAAGTGCCTAGGATTGCAATTTGCAATTGTCCTTTTGCTCACTTAGGCATAATCTCTGCTGGTTTTCATATCCAGGAATTATGGGGACTTCTCTTTCTGGCACTGGAAATCTGGGCTTGGGAGCCTGGTGTGAGCCTGGAACCACTCGTTCATTTGGGAAGGACCACGGCCACTCAGATATGCCTCCTGATTTTTAATGGTCACACATGGGTGTGGGACCAGATTGTTCTTGTCTTTTCCCCCCCCTACCAGTCTCAAGATGGCTGCATCTGTGTGTCCTTAGTTGTAAGGCTTTAGTTCAGCTAGACTTAAGGAGAGTCTCAATAATGGTTGTGTTGTACTATAGTTGTAATTGATGTGGTCCTAAGAGAGGTGAATGTAGTGTTTACCTATTATACCATCTCGATGAGAAAATTAGAACCTTGGATATCTTGTCCACCACTGTATCTCCAGGGCCCAATGATCATGTGGGATGTATTAATAGTTGTCATGCACAATAAAAGCTACATTTATTCAGAGCTGTGATAGGTACTCTTCCAAGGGCTTTATGTGCAGGCGCTTATATGTCTCACAGTTTGTGAAGTAGGATTGTTTCCCAATTTAAACATAAGAATTTAAATATTGTGAACAAGGTTATTTAGTTGTAAGTATCTATTATTTAAACCTGAGGTCACTATCAAGGGAGAATAGCAGCAAAGACTAACTCTATCATTATTTTAAACTATTTTATTTAATTCTGATTAATACTTATTGAATAAATAAAAGTTTGGTGACTAGTATGTGCCTAGCATCTGGCAAATGTTATAAATAAAGCTATTGGAGTGGGCATCAAATACCCAGTGCTGGAAAGAGAACAGGCTCTGTGTGGTGAGGATATAATGCAATGCATAGATGATGTAATGTAGAATTGTACACCTGAAACCTACGTAATTTTAGCAATCAATGTCACCCCAATAAATTTAACAATTAAAAAAAATAAATGAAAAATTAAAAATATTATGCACAAATTATACAAAGCATTAACTGTTGTATGTGGGGCTCAATAAATTGCTGACATTAAAAAAATATTATACATATTGGAGTAATTTTATTTTGATATTGACTTTTCTTCCTTGGAGTTGTAATGACCAGGGTATGAGTTAGAGCTGTTACAAAGTTGAATATCTGTCTAGTCTGTGAAACATCTCTGGAGTTCACTACCTATAATAACTCTGTGGCAGACATGCTTTGAGTCAAATCAGCTGATTTGGCTTAAGGCTATCTCAAAAACAGCCTTGTGGAATACAAATCTTTATTTTAAATCTGAGGATCTAATGCTGCTTGATGTTTCACAAATCTTACTTACAATCAGAGTTACACTTCTATAGAAGCCATAAAATATGTTTCAGTGACTGGAAGCCATTCAAAAGATTATCTAGAGATTTACTACTTTTAAATTGGAAGAAGAATAAGTGCAATGCCTGAACAACGGAGAAGAAACTTCAGAGCTGGTTTCATCTAATCCTTACCACTATCTTTTGTTCATCTTTGCTCATTTCACTCAAATTTGACCTTTAATAAAAGATTCACAGTAAATAAAAGGAGGTGAATACTCATTTAGATTTAAAATGGTTGTACTAATTTGGACTAACACATCCAAAAAGACTAGGTGATAAGTCAGGAAATAGAAAGAATGCTTGGACAGAATTCTGTTCACAAAGCTGTGGATTCCCTGCTTTAACTCTAATGGTTGGATTTGGCGTCCTGATGATTTTTATCTGACAGGATTATTATGAAGGTTTGAAACTAATTACACGTGTAAAACACCCGTGCAATGCAAAACGAAAGTAAATAGTATTACTTTTCCTAATCCAATTATTAATGTAAAAATACCTTATGTAGAGACTCCTTAAGACCTAAAGAAATGTGCTGAGAATGATTGAACCACTTTTTAAAAAATAGAACAAAATACAAATTATTGCATGTTTAGGCACAGATCACAATATGTGAAGGTTACTGTATGTGTACAGAGGTGGCATTATTTTCTTGTTACAAATTGCTAAGTAATTGTTGACACCCTTTAACCTGAAGAAAAGAGCCTTAATACCCCCAAACAGTAGTCTTGATTGTTTCTTTTGTTATCATAGAGTCTGGCCTTGACCAAAAGAACTGCTTATTACATTAAATCCTTTTTCTGTAGAACACAGATTGTTCTCATCTATCAGTGCTGTCTGGTGAACTTGAGGACTTAATACCTGCAGATTTGCTTGTTTTGTTCTCTTATAAGATGGAAGGGGATGAAAGATCACTGAAAGTGTAGGAAATGGTGTGATTATAATTTATTGTGGAATTTCAGCTGGGTACAAAGAGAAGTAGGATGCAGGAAGTATTCAAAAACAAAAGGTGGTTGTGATATGAATTGCAGGTTCTGGTGATGCTCAGGATTGATTGAATTGAGGTGCTAGAGGCAGCGAGCCAGAAAGACCCCAGGTGATAGTCAAAGAATGAGAATCTTAAAATTAAGATTATGAAGAAAATGCTATTACTACTGATGACAAATTCTAGTTAATGCCCATGGAAATGATTGCAAATTCATAGGTTCTGTGTGTGTCTCTGCGTGTGTATGTGTACATGTGTGCATGTTTTAATATACTCTGTGGAAGAAAAGTATAGTATTATACCACCAATAGTATTATATCAGGCAGTATTTGAACTATATAGAATTTCTAAAAGGTAGGTAACAAGGAAAATAGCACATGATTTTATCCCATCGCCATTAAGACATGGTTTTTATGACTAGAAATGATTTTTTTATGAGTTTATCTAACATTATAAAGAGATTCATGGCCAATGATAGCCATTCTGAATCTACAAAAGTACACAACTTTGACAAGTATGTTAATCTCACATATATATTTTTCAAAGTTCTAAAATGTGTGGTGACAGTGCATCACTGCCCTTCTGGAACTTACTCAATTCACAGACATTTTCAATCTGGTTTCTAGGCAGTTCTAGAATGGAGCAGCATCTCCATGAATACAAAAAGATTTACAGAAAAACTGGAATTGTTGGTTTCTTTCTATTCTTCTGAACTTTGAGAATCAATAGCAAATTCCAATATCACAGATGACAAACTTTTATAGGATCAAAACATGACCTGGAATTACTTTCATTGTACCTAAGTAGTTGCACTCTGGTCTAGGTAATCACAGTTTATTCAGATGAATGTGTTTCTATCATTTCTTACTTGATATAACTGGTTTAACTTCAACTCTAAATAATCTCATTTGTTAGAAATGTGTTGGTTTTTAATGTTACTGATGGCAGTTGATATTATTTCAATAATCTGATGTCACTAAATTATAGTGTTTATAGTAATTGTATTATTCAGACCAGTGACCTATGTTTAAGATAAAATTTGATTCAATTATTTTTGATCTCTTGTTGATGGCATTTTAATTTAAAAAATTATCTCTCTCATCTATCTATCCATCTGTCATCTATCTTATTTCTTTAATCTATAAGAATGCAGAGCTTTGAAAACTGTCTTCATTTCAACTAATCATGTTACTGAAAAGAACTGAGACATCATACAACAGCTTTTACTTGCTATGGAAACTTCTTTGCTTTCCTTTTGTACTAAATTCTATCAGTGCTCATTTACCACTTAGGTTTAGACAACCTTCCCCACTACTTAATTGTACTTCCAAATATAATCCCTTGTTTCCTGAGACTTTCAAAAAACCATCTAGGCCCATGATTTTAACTCTCCTTTTGGTCCTTAGTTCTAGTGCCAGCAAGATTAAGCTTGGCAACAATGCTCCACATTTTTGCTGTCATGTGATATGTGAGGCTGAATATATTTATTTCCTTTTTTTTTTTTATTGTTAAATTTGTTAGGGTTACATTGGTTAGTAAAAATTACATAGGTTCCAGGTGTACAACTCTACAGTACTTTGTCTATGTGCTACAATATGTGTTCACCACCCAGAGTCAGTTTTCTTTCCATCACCACATGTTTAGCTCCCCCTCCCTCCTCTCCCACCCACCTCCTTCCTCCTTACCCTCAGGGAACCATTAAACTATTGCTTATGTCCGTAAGATTTTGTTTCTTTGTGCCTTCAGTTTTATACTCCACATATGAGTGAAGTCATGTGGTTCTTAACTTTTTCTGTCTGGCTTATTTTGCTTAAGAGGCTGGATATAAATAAGTACTGGAAGGAGAAATCCAGGTAAGGCAAGTGACGCAGAAATTTAATAGAGAATTAGGATCTGTCAAGAATGCTTCTTTGCTTTGAGAGGATATATAATTTTCATGATCTTCGCCAGTTTTAAGAATCAGAGGATAAAAAGTCTTTATACTTGGAAACTGTAAATGTTCTTCCTTAACCACAGCTGCAATGTTTTTCCAAAGTTCTCATCTTAAAAAGTAGATGGATGGGAAGTGACAGAATATATTTTAAATACTTTTCAGCATTGTTTTTTCTTTTGGGAAGGATCTAAATGGTGTAATTTTCGACTTCTTGAATCTCTGAAATTCTTTCTCCACTGACTCTTTGCTGTCTGGTATTTCACCATTACCTTTTTTTCTTAAATGATTTAAAGCTTTATTCACTGTTAAAATACAAATGCCTATGTTTTACATAGCTAATCACTTTGGACATGTGTGATAGACTTTGCAACTCCCTGCCCCCAGGATAGGTTTTGAAGGACAGCTAGTAAAAAAGGGTGACAGCAATGGAAACCACTCACTCTCATGTTCTTACAATCAAACTTTTTCCTTCCTGATTTCTTCCTCCCTCCTTCCTTCCCTCTTTCTCACCCTTTCTCCTCTTTTCCTTCTTCCTTTCTTCTCTCCTTGCTTCCTTTTTTTCTTGCTTTTTCCTGACTATATTCCTATATAACTAACTTTTTATGTATCAACTTTGGAAAAATTTCTAGTATACATCTGTTTTGATAATGCCATTTGATACTTATTTTTATTTTCTAGACACAGTTAGGATCCTTTATTCAGCGGATCCATTTTTTTTCTTTGCAGCTCATAAAAGTTTTCATCAATATATGAGCTGTTTTCCCTTACTCCATTTATAAGATAGAGTATAGAATTTCTTTAGAATGAAGAACAATAGATTTTGTTTGGCTGGATCATCATTATCTTTCTGATATAATAAATCTATTAACTTTCTTCTGAGAATTTGTAACCCTTTTGTTTTATTCTCTGTCCTCATTTAGCATCTAATTCAGTATTTGGCTCATATATTCTGTTTTGTGATGTTTTCAAATTTATCTATGATTTTATCTTTTTAGCTTTGCAATTTTATTTTTCACTTTATTCTGTTGTCTTATCCTTTCATCTTGGGTGTCTCATTTTATCAATTTCATGTTGTTTGTGAGTTTGTCTAGAGGACAAATGACTCATTATGAAAACAATTTGCCCTTCTTTGAGTAGTGTTTAATTCCATAACTGATTCTACCTTTTTGTTTCTTCTCTCTCTCTCTCCCCCTTTTTAATTTCACTAATCTTTCTCTCATTTTGTTTGAAATTTAAAATAAAAAAAAGTTACATGTTTCTTATAATTAGCAAATACTATAGAGGTGTATGAAGAAGAATCTCTTCTTTGCCACACTCCCCTATCCTGAAGTGTCTATTGCTAATAGTCTTATATATGCTAATAGTCTTAAATAAATATATATGTCTATATATTTTTTCTACTATTAATACATCCTAATATATATGCACAGACATATGCATATACATCTGCTTTTCTATTTCTTTCAAACATAGGATCCTACATTACACTATGTACTTATTTAAAATTTATTTTTTTAATTTGTTTTTTAAAAACTTAATAATATATAATAAATCTCCATCTGAATCACTGATCTAACTCTTTTTTAAAAACAGATGCCTAATATTCTGTTTTACACATCTGCTAAATTTTATTCAATTATACCACTTTTAAAGACATTTTTTGTTGTTGTAAACAATACTTCAATAGGTACCAAAGTACTATATTCTACACTAATGCTTTTATATATACAGTAGACTCACAGTTAAATGGCATTCATGGGGATTGGTAGATGCTGGATAAGTGTATGTAGACTTTGTTAACTAGAGCTCAAGCAACTGGCAAAAATCTCAAGCAACTGGTTGCTGGTTGATTGAGAAGGCCGGTTGCTTGAATTCCAGTTAAATTTCCTTTCCTTTCTAGCTAGTAAAGTTAAACATCTTTTCACATATCTGTTGGCTGTTTTTATGTCTTTTTGTGAAAAGTGTCTATTCAGGTCCTCAGGCAATTTTCTCAAAATTAAATTGTTTGTATTTTTGTTGAGTTGTATGGGTTCTTTATATATTTTGGATATTAGCCCCTATTGGAGGGATCATTTGCAACTATTTTTTCCCATTCATTTGGTTGCCTTTTCGTTTTGTTGATCGTTTCCTTGCTGTGCATAAGCTTTTTTAGTTTGATGTAGTCCCATTTATTTATTTTTGCTTTTACTACCTTTGCTTTGGGGTCAGTTTACAAAACTTCCTCTGAGATCAAGATTCATTGCAGCATTATTTACAGTAGCTAAGAAATGGGCAAAATGTAAATTTCCTTTGATGGAAGATTAGTTAAAGAAGATGTGATACATATATAGAACAGAAGACTTTTCAGTTATAAAAAAATAATAAAATGGGAAAGCCAGGATGGCTCAGCAGATTAAGCACTCACTTTGCAGCCTGGAGAACCGAGGATTGAATCCCAGCCCCGGCCCATGCAGACCATATGCTGAACTGGGGTGTGCTTCCCATGCAGGGGACCACCAGTTTGGATCTCACCCCACAGTTTGACCCCAGGCTTGAGGGGACAAGCCTCCCATATGGAAGACACCAGCCCAGTTCCCACCCTGTGTAGCCCCGGCCCACCTGTGTGGACTGAAACCAGGCCCAAAACTGATGAATTGCAACTATGGAGACTGCTCTTGGCCCTCCCCCTTCTCTCTGCCTCTCTCTGTCTCTGTCAAAAAAATGAAATAAATCTTAAAAAAATAATAAAATATTGCCATTTCTGACAACATGAATAGGTTTTGAGAGTGAGAAATAGAACAAAAAATACAAATGGACACACAAACAAACTCATAGACACAGACAACAATATCACCTGAAGGGAAGTGGGTAGAAGTGGAATGAGGAGGGGGAAGGGGGTCAAATATATGGTGATAGAAGGGACTAGACTTAGGGTAGTGAACATACAATGCAATATACAAATCATATAAAACTGTACAACTGAAACTTATGTAACACTATTAACAAATGTTACCCCAATAAATTTAATTTAAAATCAACATTGAAAAAAATAATCAAAGTATGGTTACTTTTGTAGATAATTTTAAGTTTCTCATTTTTAACTTAATTCACGATTTTAGAAATATTAGTATATCATTAGTTCTCTGAAGTATTTGAAAATACATGTAACATTGTATGTCATTTATTGGATAATCAGAACTTTAGTATAATTAAGATAATGTGTATTATTATAATATAAAACTTAATTATTTATTATGTGTCAGATACTGTTGTCATAATTTTAAAGCATTAGATCTTATAATATGTATAATAAGTATCCTTACTATCTCATACATCAGGGAAAGAAATTGAGAACCTCCTCCCAATGCTTTACTACTTGTCAATAAAAGCATAGCGTTTTGATTTTATGTTTTATAAGTAATTATTTCAGTATATAATATTTGCTTTATTTCAATAATGTACTGTGCAACACTATAATTTTATAAGAAACTGAAGAAAAAATATGTGAGAGACAATATGTTTTCAATAGTATGCGACCTGTTTATAAGGACAATCATTGATTGAAAAGCTGTACCAAAACAAACAAAAATACACAAAAAAAATTAAAAAAAATGGGGAAGCAGGGATGGCTCAGTGGGTTAAGCGCTCACTTTGCAGCGCCGGGGACCGAGGATCGAGTCCCGGCCCTGGCCCGTGGAGACCCATGTGCTGAACTGGGGAGTTCCCCCAGTTCAGTTCTCTCTCTGTCTCTGTCTCTGTCTCTGTCTCTCTCTCTCTGTCATGAACACTAAAAAAAAGAAAAGAAAAAGAAAAGCTGTACCAATGTAACTACTTATGGAGTGGCTACTTTGAAATAATAAAAGGATACTAAGGTAAGTTTATAGCGATACCTAAAATTGATTCATTGCCTCATTCAAGTTCAAGTGACTATAGCAAAAATATTGGTACTAGAAAAATCACAAAATAATACAAATGTAAATGTGGTATATTTTATAAAAACAAAGTAATTGTCACATCTGATCAAAGAATAAACAAAACTTACCAATAGATGAGGTGATATAACCTTTTTTATGACAATTTCTGTAGGGATTTGTTGATCTAGGATATTAACAGGTTTCTGCTTCTTTAAAAGCTTCTTCTGTAAATTATTTCCTCCTCATGTTTATAGTGGGTAGTTGGACGTAAGAAAGTTGTGATAGCTAAGATTTTAAAGAGTTCATTTGAACCTACTGATAACTCCAAGCATATCTATCTTTCTTCTTAGCTTCAAAATAGTTTATTAGTTAACCATCACAGCATCCTAAAGGGTTGGGATAAAAATATTCTTACTCTGCAAGTTGCTTTAGGCGCAGACCAGATAAGTGTCTTATCAGAGATTGCTGGCAAGCCAGGGGCAGAGCAGGAATTGGAATGTCAAATCTGGATGTTTCATCTTAGGTGTAGTGGACAGATTCTCACCAATTCCTGTGCAGAGCTCACAGCAAATGGAGAAGGTAAGGTAAAACCAAGAATCGGTTCTAAATATGTCTGCTTGGGGCTTTTCATGAAATTCTGTGTGTCCAGGGGGTATGAAGATTCCAGGAGCCATAAACTAACCTCCAGATAATAACATAAACAATCCATTTTTTCAAGTTCATATATTTCTTTGAGCTGACAGATTCATCTCCCTAGTTCATTGCCAAAGGCTAGTATTGTGCTGAGCTTTACTGTGAAAATCTTCCTCACTCTAGAAAACAGCTAAAAGAAAATAAAACTACATTTTTCTTTTTTAGTTAAGCCTGGAGCTCTGTTTACTATAGAAAAGTGCAATGATTATTGAAAAAAGGTCTATGATTCTACTATATATTCTTTAAAAACCAACCTACATTAGGTATACAAAGGGTATCAATCAGCTAAGTTAAATTCAGCAAAACTAGAAAGACAGAGCGATATAATAAAAAGAAAGACTGGGGTAAACTTACAGTTCCAAAATATTTATGACTTTATACTGAAAACGAAAAGAACTACTGAATAAGTCTGCATTTTGAAAACATCCTCAGCTTCTGGAGTGTAATAGTTTTTTAAAGAAACTTACAAAAACATCAATTGCCCAGTATTTTTTTTCATAGACAGAATGGAAGATTTGATTGATTAAGATTGCCAATTACAGTAAAGCAGATCAGAACATAGTCATTTTACCTAAAAAGTGATGTGATATTATAAACTCATCTCAACTTCATACATTACTGCAAGCTAGAGAAAGGAGCTTCCAAAGCCACAAGGAAGACGCTAGAACTAATTTTCTATAAATTCACCTGAAAGGAAGAAAGGGAGAGGTGATTAAAAATACAATTTGTTTTTCATTAGAGAAAATACCAAAAGAATTGAAGGAAATGAAATCTGCATATCTTAAACAAAAGTAAGCATTTTGTTCTCTTTTCCTCAACATTGTTCTACCTGACAGCACACATTATTAAAACAAAATCATTCTGCACATATATTTTGCAATTGTTTTATCAATACATTGTAATTATTTCCTATATTTTTTACTATTGTTTGAACATGGGGTTTTAAAAAGCTACATTTTGGTCTATTATTTTAAATATTATAATCTATTTAACCAATTTTGAGTGTTTCTAATTTTCACCTATTAAAAATAATACTGTTGGGGAAGTTGGGATGTCTCAGTGGGTTAAGCCCCTACTTTGCAGCACCAGGGACTGAGGATCAAATCCCGGCCCCAGCCCGTGCGGACCCATATGCTGAACTGGGAAGTGCCCCCAGTTTGGTTCTCACTGGAGCGAGACCCCGGCCCAGTTCCTGCCGTGTGCAACCCTGTGCCCACCTGTGGAATGAAACTACGTGGAAAAACTGATGCTGTGCAACTGCATCAGTTGCACATCTGCTCTGGACCCTCCCCCTTCTCTCTGTCTCTCTCTGTCAAAAACAATAAAAATAAATCTTAAAAAATATATACCTTGATGAACATGTGTATACTGACATTTTTGTACATATATTTGTTATTTGACTATGATATTTTTTTGCTAGTGTCATTATTGAATCCTTAACCTTTGATATATCCTTTGGGTAGTTAAAATGTATTTTTAAGGATTTATCTTATTATTTGAGAGAGGGAATGAGAGAGAGAGAGAGAGAGAGAAGGGAGAACAGTCCACAATAGACTCCATAGTTGTACATCATTGGTTGTGACATGGTTTCATTACACAAAGGTAGATGTGGAGTCATGTGGGGTGGAAAACAAACTGGGGGCCTCCCACGGGAGGTGAGAAACTGCCGCTGAGCCACTCCAGTTGTTACTATCTGTGCTGCAATTTAGCATAAGGGTTTTCACAGGCTGGTGCAGGGAATTGAACCTCAGACCTCACAAATGCAAGGCCAGTGCTCAACCACCAAACTATCCTGCCATCCTCTGGGTGGTTAGAATTTGATGTTCAAAGTTCTCATATTTATAATTATATTTAGAAATATAATTGACATGTATTTGAATTCTTACATATCTTATAATGTATTTCTTTGGTCTTCACATATAAGAACTATTTTATTCTTAGATTCTTGGTTTATAATTTTTACCACCTAAAACTCTATGAATGGTGGCCTCTTCTTCATTGTTATAAAGAATTCTAAGATTAGACTGATATTTTTCTTCCTTTGTAGGCAAACCTTTCTATTAAGAATAGAACCTTAAGAACCTACGTTGAGCCAGTCAAGATGGCAGAGTAGGAAAACGCCATGCTTGCCTCTCCTCATGACCACATCAAAATTGCAACTAAACTATGGAAAACCTATCACTGAAAATTGCCTGAGGTCTCACTAAACTGAAGTTCTAAAATGAAAGATATATCGAAGAAGCCTCTTCAAAAATTGATACTATGAACATAGTACCCAAACTAAACACATGGTTCCCTTGTCCCAGCCATCTACTATCCTACGTCTTCCCACTCGATTTCTTTTTTCTTTTTTTCTTTTTTTTAAAATATATTTTTATTTATTTTTGACAGAGAGAGAGAGAGAGAGAGAGAGAGAGAGAGAGAGAGAGAGAGAAAGAGAGAGAGAGAGAGAGAGAGAGAACTGAACTGGGGGAGCTCCCAGTCCAGCATATGGGCCAGGATTCGATCCCCGGTCCCCGGCGCTGCAAAGTGAGCACTTAACCCACTGAGCCACCCCGGCTTCCCCCCACTTGATTTCTATGATAACTATTTCTTTCTTTTCTCTTTTTATAGTTTTATTGCATATATATGTATTCCTTAGAAAAAATGTGGAATTTTTTTAGTTGCTTTAACTTTTCTCATTTAATATTATTTTGCTAAGATCCATACCATATTTAAAAAAGCATTTTTTTTTGCATTTTAAATTATTTTTCTGAGTTGTGATAAACTTGATAATTACCCAATTAAATTAATTGATTTATTTACCTAGTTTAGTTTGTTGTCACTGAGACAAATTTATGAGATGGCAGAAGCCCAATCTTACTGTCATTTGTCATGGCCATGAAGTAGTGAAGTCTGTTAAATCAAACCTTAAGTTAATTGAAATATCTATTTTTTTTTAACATCTAGTAAATATCTGTAATGAAATATAAACATAGCCTTTCTGGCTGCACATGGTACATTTCCTCAGATGTACCACAGTAAGAATGTTTTAGCAAAATATAAAATTTGATGAATTTGTAGTTTTGATCCCCCTAATTAGAACATGCATTAAATATGTGTTAAAGTAGGAAATATAGGATGTGCCAGATATAGCTGCAAATTGAATTGATAATTTGGATGATGCAGTAGACTCTCACTTAGCCAGCACCCATGGGGATTGGTGGATGCTGGATAAATGTGTGTGTGTGTGTGTGTGTGTGTGTGTGTGTGTATGTATATGTGTATGTATATATATATATATATATATATATCTACATCTACATATATCTACACACACACACACACACACATTCACTCTAAGAGAGTTGTCCTAGACCAGATAGATTTTATTTCTTCTATTATTCTTCAGCTCTAGGAAAAATTTGGGGCTCGATTAAGCAGAAACAATTAAATTGCCAAAATTCACAAAAAAATGTATACAAATTTACATGCATTTTCCTAGTATTAAATCACATCATACAGATGCTTTGCCAGATATCTGTGTTTTTCCTAGACAAGTAGCCTTTCATGGTAACTGATACTATCCCAGAATTAGGGAGACCAACTTATCCCAGTTCCCCAGTGTTAACATTGGAAGTCTTGCATCCAAGTTGGAGCAATTCCTATAAATGCTTTGTCAAACACCTAAAATCATAAATAGTTAAGTCACGTCAGGTATCAATAATACATGCTTTTCTGGTGATGAATTTCAGGTTTATTAGGTTCTCATTTATGTGTTAGTACATTTGCACTCTTTTAAATTCATATTTTATAGTATGTATGGAAAAGCTAAAATATGAATATTTAAAATTCATCTTTTTAACTAATCTGAATTATAGAATATTTATGTTATTTTATTTCTTTTACGTATATATAGTAATTTGAACTAGACTTTCTCATTATACTTTAATGAAGATATTGAGACTGATTTGTGATTAGTATTTCAGTTGCAAGTAATTTCTTCTAGCAATACTTAGATTTTAAGAGCTTCCTCTTTTAATTTGATTTTTCTAAAAGAGCCTAGAAAAACTTATTCTCTCTTAGAGAGGAAATAAAGTGTAGTAGTTTCAAAATCGTGGATACAAAGCCTTGCTCTTCCATATCCTGTCTGTGTGATTTGGAAAATTTGCTTAACCTCATGAAGACACAGTTTCTTGATCTGTAAAATGGCATAGTAATTAGTACTTTCCTAATAGGTTGTTGTGAAGAGTAAATGAAATAATATAAGGTAGTCTCATGTTATAGAGCCTGATACATAGGAAGTTTTCAATATTTTGGCTATGCAGACTTGTTCTACAGTAATGGGAATCTAGGTTTTAAATTAGTTTTTCTTGCTGTGTGTTTTATGGTTTTATTGTTAGATAATTCCAGTACATATTTGAGAAAGGAATTCTAACATCATTGCCCTTTAACTGAGAGCTCAGGTGGGAATGGACAGCTAAAGTGAGGTTATTTATTTATTTGTTTAACCCATTGTCCTATGTCAATTTTTTTCTCAGGAGATGAGGCAATAAGTTAACTATGTTTTCTCATATTAACTTTCTTATCATAGATAACATTTTACTAAAGTAAACGTTGAGTTTTTAATTGGTTTCAAAATGATTTAATCAGACAGTGTTTATGCTTGATCATAAAGAACACATTGGGATAGGCTTGCCATCTGTTCAAGATCAAAATTAACTCCCCTTTGAAGAAGTGGTCAATTGATAGAAAGATTTTAATGAATGTTTAGTTGGTTTTTTTTTATCTGTGTGAGGGGCTTATTGTGACAGCACCATAAATGTTGTATAGGCCTAAGGGCTCAATTTTAATGTTTTAGTTCTTCTTAAGTCCCTGCTTGAATATTTTAGTTTGAAATTCTCAAGTTGTATGCTGAAGTGATATAGGACAGATTCAGTCCTGCCTGGGAATATTTACTCCAGTCAAGTTCTGTATTGAATCTCTGCCCCTTTCTGCCTGGATATGCCATCCAACACAATGAGTCTATTGATTGCTAAGTGGTTTTCTCCTTCAGGAACCAAGCTTCCTTTAGATATTGTTTTTTAAAATTGTGCTTTATGGATCTTAGGCAACACTTTTGTTTATTTGGAATCTAAATAAATAAACGTTTACTGAGTGATCCTAATACTCATATGCAGTAGTTTCTTCACTGATCTACATTCTAACAACATTTATTACATGTTTGAATGACCTTGTATTCTCCTTCCTGTTTCCAAAACATGGACCCATTATAGTATCCCACACATCTTCTGTAACCACTGTTGTCTCTTCAAATTGAAGTACACTATCCTAGTAAACTCAGGAAGTGGTCTAACCAGGGAACAATTTTCTAATTTAAGGCTGTCACTGCATATCATTTAGTTTCCCCTTTCGATTTCTGATTGAGGTTGTTATGAGAATTTTGTAAAAGAAAAAGGAAGAGGAAAGCTTTTCTCAAAATATGATACTGCAAAGTATATAAACTTGACCAACAGTGTGAAAATTTTGTGTATTTTCTTTAATATAAAATGTTGTTTGGCACAGTATGTGTTTCCCGGTGTCATGTTGCTATAGAATAGTTGCCTATTTGTCAGAAGCTATTTGTCAGTTTTCTCAGTATCTGCAGGAGGTAAGTACGCTTCAGAATTCAGAGAAGGAAAATTGTGTGCTCACAGGGAGTTGTGCAAGTGCTTTACAAAAAATATGACCTTGTTTCTGAATACTAACACAGCCTGAATGAGCATAATCAAGATATTTGTTAGATTTGCTATAGGGACAACTTAAACCATCTTACTTAGTGATGATGGTCATCATTTGAATTTAGCCATCAACACTTCTCCAACACATATTTTATCTTCTAATTTTTGTATATCCATTTAAATAAATGTAATATACATATGAAATAAAGCAAGGAGAATTAGGTACCTATAAAGAGAAATTCTGCTAATGTAAATGTTAGGATACAGTTGCATGTACATGCTTATGATAATTGCCTTACAGATAGAAGAGCAAGTCAACTAATGTATATGACATAGAGTACTTTTAGATAGAATTTTATACTAAATGTGGTTTTGGTAATAGAGAATTATAATTTCTTGTTAAAAAAAGTTTAGAGGCAGGCAGTTCCAGGGCTGATTTAATGCTCCATAGTATCAGGGTTTTGCATCTTTCTTTTTTGCAGGATAAAAATTCTGTCTTAGGGGGTCCCAGCAGACTTCCCTACACTTCACTGCTCAGCTCTGGATAACGTACCTATCACCAAATCGCTCTCTGACAACGGTCTAGGGAAAAAAGGGTAGACCTATGTTAGCTTGAGACCAATCATGATTAACACTCTGGAGCTTTGCCCCTTCCCTGAGCATGTTACCACCTCAAAACCTGGAGTTATGTTAATAAAGAAGATTGGGGTGGGTTGGAGATGGTTTCTGGGTATAACAAATAGTGTTTGTTATACGGTCAGTCAAGCACATGGACAAAAATGGCAAATGGCCACCTCAGACTATTTTACATGGTCTCAGTTCAAATCCAAAGACAAATTTAACTAAAAAACATAATTTTTCAATTGGATAAAAGTGGCTTTAAGTATTTTCTGCTAAATTTGTGATAAAAGTAGAGACTCCCTGGTTTTCAGCACTAACTTCTCTTAGGAGATCTCTGTTTGGTACCATTAGGTGAAATGTGTCTTCTTGGGTAAAATTATTTTGCAGATGCCCAATAATATATACCAGTACCATGGTAAAAATATAAACAAGGCTCATAGGAATTTTTGATAGCATTTGCTTAATCATGCAAGCTGAAATTGGTTAATCTTTGATATATTAATTATCTTTTATTGAGGGAAATTAAGATAATTCTTTTTAAGAGTGTCACACTGCCAAAGAATCCTTCAAAACACTTTTCACTTGCAGAAAATTTATTAAAATTTTCTACTTGAGCCATAAAACTTTCAAAAACTCCTGGCATGGGTTGTCAGAAGCTTGCATTTCTTGCATTTTTGTGAAAAGTCTGTATGAAAATTCATTGGGTAACATTGCACATTTTATTGTAAAGATGAACTATCATACAGAGTGGCAACATTACAGTCACTAAGAGCACAGCCTTTGGAACCAGAGTGTTTGGAAACAGACTCTGAATCCTTGTTAGCCATTTACTAGTTATGAGATTTTGAGGAGACATTTTCCTGCATTGTGGTTATTAAAAGAAGTGAGTTATTATTTTTATGTTATTCAAATGGCATCTGGTATACAGTACATAATATTTAAGTGTGAAAAAATAAAGCTATGTCTTGAATTATTGCTGTATGTTTTTTAAATTAAATATATTAGATCAAAAAATGTTTAGGAAAAGCAATTCTCTAAATAAAAGTATAACATTCCTGTGGCATATAACTTTTTTTTTTAACTTATGCATGTATACATGGGAGCAATTATTCAATATATTTTTAATGAGCATCTATATTGTATTATTCTTTCCAGATGTAAGCTTATTAAGAGTAGCAGTAGTTTCTTAACAATCAGGCAGATAATTCATTGTATCATTCTATGATGCTGATGATCTGAAGTAATTATTAATGCTCTATCTATAATACATGGAAAAGTCTTAATTGACAGATTCATGGTCAACGTCAACATGTGTAGACAAATAAAATTTGTAGCTCACAAAATTAGTGTTTATAGGAACAAACTCTAATATTTATACATTTCGATTAGAGTATAATATATATACCCTGTGTTGTAGGGAATAATTATGTTACTTAATAAAATGTTTTTTAATTTTTTTTAAGTTTTATTTATTTATTTATTTATTGACAGAGAGAGAGAGAGATACAGAGACAGAGACAGAGAGAGAACTGAACTGGGGGCACTCCCCAGTTCAGCTTATGGTTCCACACTGGCCGGGGCCGGGATTCGATCCTTGGTCCCTAGTGCTGCAAAGTGAGCGCTTAACCCACTGAGCCATCCCAGCTTCCCCTGATGAAATTTTTTGATGATCAATTAGATGTGAACATGGAATAACACCATGAAGAGGTGGAAAGGTATATGAGAGCAAGAGACTTATTACATTCACAGGTACTGGCAGAGGGAGGCATGGCATAGTGCACAAAGTGTCATACGAGAGGAACACAAGAACATGGTCTCAACCAAGTAGTTGTGAAGCCATGGGAGAGTGAGGACCGTTGTAAGGCACCATTATTGGGGGCCAGTGTGAAGTGTTATTGGTGTGTTTAAATGTCACTAGGTCACAGTCAGGGGAGGGAAGGAGAACTTGTGGCCGGGGCTAACCTATCACACTGAGACACCTAGTCACCGATGTGTGAGGATGTTGAGGCTTCAGAAAAATAGGACGTTATACACATCTACAATATGTACCCCAATGCTCTCACTAAGCGTCCATTAGCATTATACATTCGTAAGCAAGCTTTTAAGGATTAAATATGGTAGGCTTTGCCTTTTAGGACATGCATCTTGTGGCAAAAATAAATAATGAAAATGATCACAGACCAAACAAAACTAAAGAACGTAAAACTGAAAACCATCAGTAGGCCTACATGAATAGGTCAAGGATTGTGGCCTGAAGGTTGAAAGGATTTTCCATGGAGATGAGCTGGGGCCCTGAAGGTCAGATGTGGATGAGTAGAATGCAGTGGGGGCTGGGTGTGGAGAGCATCCCAAGGGAGTGAGGGAATCCTAGCCAAAGCACCATGGCTTTGTCTTTATCCTTGTGGTTGCTGACATGAATATTATCATCAAAGAACTGTCCTGATTAAAGTTGAATTTTATGTTAATGCTAACAGGCTAATGAAAATCAAGTGTTAATACTTACGTTAGGACTTTGTCATAGAGGGCTTTCAAAGACAGGAGAATGTTTTAAATCATAGGTGTTTACAGGTACATGAGGCTTGAGGAGATGGTCAGAATGAAAGAGGAGGAAACCCTGAAGTTTGCAATGAGAAAAAGATTTGTAGTATGCTGACCAGATGTGCCATTTTGTAGTGAAACTGATATAAAGTGATGGGAAACTAAATTACAGGGAGTAGTGGCAATATAATAAAATGGAAAGAATATATATGAAAGATACTGAAAAGAATGCATCAATACTGATTGGTATGTTATCTGAATTAATTTATGTGCATGTAAAGGGTGTCCCAAAATTCACGCAAGGTTTGAATTTTGCGTCATTTGTGCGGTAAAGTGTTCCCAAAAGAAAAAAAAGACAGAGTGAAAGCTGATAGTTTAGGGTTATTAAAAATGGAGCGCTACATGAAAGAAAAATGCATTTTCATTGTTGAGCAATGAAAATTTACAATTTTTAATTATAAACCTGTGTTTTCTATCAAAATTACTTCTTGCATGAATTTTGGGACACTCTTTAGTATTCACTGTTTGACATGCTAAGTGTTCCCCTTTGTTAACATAGAAAATGAAAGTCTCTTGATTTGGGTCCATGATGATTCATATTTCAGTGTAGGTATGTCTAACAGCCTTAATCATATTTATTCATGGCTTTCAAAAAGGTAACAAATCAAAAATAAAATTATGGCCTTTATTTCACACAGAAAATGAGTACCTGTGGCTTCAAGTGAGAACATAGGACACTTTTTCTCTTCTTGTTTTAGAAATGGTGCACCTATTTCAGAGATTTTTTGAAAAAAATTATATATAATCATACTCTTATGAAGAGTATTCAGAAAGTCCCATAAATGAACCTTGGCATTCTATTCTTGTTCTTCAGAATAGTATATTGAAAAAATATATAGTAGAAAGAAATTTTCCTGGATTTGGGTGGCTATGAAGTTCTCAAAGTTGTAGTTTGCAGTTTAGCCCCAATCATTGAATAAAGTAATCTTTGGTTTAGATTTTCTCAGTTTTGCTGCCATTCACAGTGAAGTAGTGAAGTGATATTGTTGGTTAAGTGAGTGTTTTATAATAAGTTACAATGTTAAAAACTTTATTTTGCAAATATATATTAAGAATCTTTAGAGAACCACTTTAACGTTTTTATTTCCAACAACTATAAACAGAGAAATAATAATAACAAAAGTGGAAACAGAGAAATCTAACCTATAAATCTCAAATAAGGAATTCGAAAACAGGCATATATGCCTAAGAAATGTTCACAACACTCCATAAAGGGACAAATATGAGAATCTTCGTAGCAGTGTTGTTTGACTACATAAGTATATTTTGTTAAATTTTCACAATAATGTTATCCATTAATCACATTATGAACCTTTATTAATTCAATCAAGAAATATTCAGTAAGTAACTACTGTGTTACGAGTTTTGTTCTAAGTGCTTGGAAAATATCAAAGCCCAAAACTAAGATTCTTATGTTTCTAGATTCTTTCTAAAGATGAGAGAGAGAGAGAAATAAGAAACATAAGTGAATGGATTATATTTTATGTGATAATGTGATAAGTGCTATGGAAAAAAATAAAACTAGAGCAGAGTAAAGGGGATGAGAAGATCTGGAAGATATGCAGGAGGAGATTGAAAGGGTGTGGTATTAAATTTGTCTTCACTGAGCAGATGAAATTCATGACAAAATGCAAAGAAAATGAAGAAGTTGCCAAGAAATATTTAAGGGAAGAGCATTTGAAGCAGAGAAAACAGCTTTCAAAACAGGCCAAAAGGCAACGAGGGCACCTGCACAGCAAGGAGGCTGGTATTATGGGGCAGAGTTGGGGAGGGGAAATAGAGGTTGACTCAGAGAAGTAATGGAGGAGCTAGAACTTTCAGAGTCTTGTGGGATGTTGCAAAAACTTTGGATTTATTACAAGTGATATGGAGATCCACAGTGTGAAGCTAAGAAACGACATGATTTAATTTATGTTGTAAAAGCCTCACTCTGGCTTTCAAGTAAAAAAATTTGTAGGGAGGTTGGGCTAGAAGCAAGAAGATCTAGTGTAGTAAACCTTAGGTGAGAGAGGTTGGTGGCTTGCATAGTGTGAAAAGTGGTAAGACTTAGTTCGATTTTAGAATGATATTAAAGCTAGAACCAATAAAATATCTCAGTGAATTATATGCAGAGTGGGAGAGAAAGAGAGAAAGAAGTCAAATAGAACCCCAGAGCTTTGGCCTGAACAACTGGAACAATCAATTGAGTTGACAAAAACTGAGACTATAGGTAGAGCACATTTGGAGAGAAAAATCATGAGTTTGGCTTTGGAAATGTTGAGTTTGAAATGCTTATTTGGCATTTATGTAGAAGTTTTGAGCAGTCAGTTGAATAAATGAGTCTTCAATTCAGATGAGTGGTTTAGGCTAGAAATACAGATTTAGGACTTGCCAGCATATGGGTGGTACTTAAATTTATGAGCTTTGATGAGTTCAAGGAAGGTAGGCAGAGTAAATAGGGAAAAGAAAAGACTAAAGGCTGAGCACCCCAAAATTATGATCAGGAACAAGGGAGTCTATAAGTGTGAAACCAGTATGGTAGGAGGAAATTCAAGTAAGTGTGATAGCCTGAAAGCAAGGGTATATTAAACTGTTGATCAAAGATTGAAACAAAATATATTAATAATTATGTAGAACTAGCTCCTCACTGTCCATAAAATTGTTTTGAAAGATATTTGCTTTTGTATTGCTAAATGAACTTTGCTTATAAAATCATAAAGCAGACATGGTATTGAGAGCAGGACCAGGGAAAGCATGTATCTTTTAAAGGATTACAAAGATTCCTTAAAAAACAAAACAACAACAACAACAACAACAAAAAACACACACAAGGGTATGCTGGGATGGCTCAGCAGGTTGAATGCTTGCCTTGCAGCCATGGAGTTGAGGGATTGAGTTGTGGCCTCAGCCTGTACAGACCCATACGCTGAACTGGGGCATGCTTCTCACATGGGAAATCCCCAGTTTGGTTCCTGCCAGGGGCATGCTTCCCATGTGGAAGGTCCCCAGTTCAGTTCCTGCCCTGCGTGGCCCCACATCAACCTGTGTGAAATGAAACTATGTTGAAACTAATGATGTACAGCTGTGGAGACAGCTCTGGGCCCTCCCCCTTCTCTCTGTCTCTCTATCTCTCTTTCCCTGTCAAACAATAAAATAAATCTTTAAAAAAAGAAAGCAAGAATCCCAATATACTATTAATTTATTTACATTGTACTTTGATTCACAAACTTAAGAAAAATAGGGAATTTAAGTTGACTTTAAGACATGCATGAGATTTAAGGGAAGAAGTAGTAAAATAATAACCTGGGGAAGCCGGGATGGCTCAGTGGGTTAAGCGCTCACTTTGCAGCACTGGAGACCCAGGATTGAATCCTGGCCGCGGCCCATGCGGAACCATATGCTGAACTGGGAGCTCCCCCAGTTCAGTTCTCTCTCTGTCTCTGTATCTCTCTCTCTCTCTCTGTCAAAATAAATAAATAAATAAATAAATATTAAATTATAAAAATAAATAAATAAATAAATAACCTAAAGTCAAATGGAAGATTTGGGGACAAAAGTACCACAAAAAATCATTTTCATTTATAAAAGGGGATCAATACTTTGGCTTGAACCTTCCAGTAACTAGAACAGAAAATGAAACAGTTGAAAAAAATCATTGTGTTTTGAAGATAAAAATAAGAATTAATTCTGGTAGTTAAATCATAGAATTTTTTTTCTCATGGATCTTCATAAAAGTGTTCTGTATATTTTAAAAGATGGTGTAATCAGTAACACCCTAGGGTATGCAGCACTATTTTTCATTGCCTATTTCTCATTATTCCTCACCTTCTAAAATTATAATAGCATAGAGAAATTTCTTCAAATACTTCTGTGAGAAACCAGATAAATTTTATTCTCTGGAATGACAAATGTCTAAGTTCTAGTCTTAGTCTTTACTGTATAGGCCCCTTTGAACCAATTTATAGATGTGTCTAAAATTTTTCCATATCTGTGTATTTGTGGTAATTAAAAATAATTTGAGTGGTTAGAAAGACAGTTCTTTGGGTTTTTATTTACCTTTCTTTTGTGGAAAATAGGAAAACTGGCAATGGTAAAACAACATATTTCTAGGAAGGGAAAGGTGGTTTTATATATGTAAAATACATGTAAATCACAGGCTTTCTTTCAGGCTGGGTGAAGTCTGTTATACTTCTCAAGGTAGATGTGGGCACCATCTGTTAGACCTGTATGCTGAGAGTGACAGCAATTCTTTCTTTCTTTCTTTAATTAATTAATTAATTATTTATTGTTTTTGACAGAGCAGGAGAGAGAGAAAGGGGAGGGCCCACAGCAGTCTTCATAGTTGTATGTCATTAGTTTTCTACATAGTTTTCCTCCACATGTGGGTGCAAGGCTGGGCAGGGCATGAACTGGGCTGGGGGCCTCCCTCATGGGAGGCACACCCCTGCTGGGGGTCTTCTACATGGGAAGCAAGCCCAGGGCTAAAGCTGAAGTAGGCACCTACCGCATAGGACGCTTGCCCCAGCAAAAACTGAACTGTGGGCACACCCCAGTTCAGCATATGGGTCTGCACCGGCTGGGGCCAGGATTCAATCCTCATACCCCGGGGCTGCAAGACAAGCGCTCAGCCTGCTGAACCATCTCAGCATCGCAGAGAGGGGCAGCAATTTTTATGCCACGTTGAAAGAAGATCAAATTCTTTTAACCACCAGCCACTAAATTGTATAGATAGTCAACAACTTACAACGATTTGATTTAACCATTTTTTGGCTTTACAATGGTGTGAAAGTGATATGCATAATAAATTACATGAGATACTCAATACTTTATTATACAATAGACTTTGTGTTAGATGATTTTGCCCAACTGTAGGCTAATATAAGTGTCCTGAGCATGTTTAAGTTAAGCTAAGCTAAACTATGATGTTTGGTAGGCGAGGTGTATTAAATGCATTTCAACTTAAGATATTTTCAATAAACCCTTATGAAGGGTTTATTGGGATGTAAGACCAAAGTACATTGAAGGGCATCTGTATTCTTATGTTTGGTAATGTTTTAACAGTGAGCCTTACTATTATAATACTAGTGACCTTCAATTTGATATTGTATCATGTCTTCAAACTGGCCCTGATAGTAGAGAAAGTAAAATTACTTAACATGTAAATGAATCAAATGCTCCAATAAAAAAAATAGGGTGGCTGATATAAGAAAACAAAATTCTTATACATGCCTTCTATAAGAGACTCACTTCAGATTGAAAGACACACACAGACTAAAAGTAAAGGAATAGAAAAAGATATTTCATGAAAATGGAAATGAAAATGTAAGCTGAGATAGCAATACTTATAAAAGACAAAATAGATTTTAAAACAAGTGCTATGACAAGAAACATAGGACCCAGTAATCCCACTTCTGGGTATTTATCCATAGAAATCCAAAATGCTACTTCAAAAGGACATCTATGCTCATATTTTCTTTTATTTTTTAAAGCTTTACTTTAATGTTTTGACAGAGAGAGAGACAGAGACAGAGAGAAGGGGAGGGCCCAGAGCAGTCTCCACAGTTGCATGTCATCGATTTTTCACATAGTTTCATTCCACACAGGTGGTCTGAGGGCAGCTCAGGGCAGGAACCAGGCCCGGGCTTCCTGCATGGGAAATATGCCCCTGCAAACTGAGGGCCAAACTGGGGGCCTACCACATAGAAAGCTCACCCCAGTTCATCATGGGTCTGCACAGGCCAAGGCCAGGACTAGATCTTCAGTCCCTGGGGATTCAAGGTGAGTGCTTAACCCGCTGAGCTGTCCTTGCATCCCCATGTTTATATTTTCATTGCAGCATTATTTACTGCTGCAATCAAATGGAGGTAACCTGGGTATTTATCAATGGATAAATGGATAAAGAAGAGGTGGGACATACATACAATGGAATGTTACTCAGTCATAAAAAGGAACAAAATCTTGCCTTCTGCAAAAACATGGATGGACCTAGAAGGTATTGTGCTGAGTAGAGTAGTCAAACAGAGAAAGACAAATGCCTTATGATTTCACTTATGAGTGGAATCTAAAGAACAAAATAAATGAACAAATGAAAGGAAGACAAACTCAGAGATACAGAAAACATTTTGATGGTTGTCAGCTGGGAGGAGTGTTGGCAGGGTTGGTGATAAAGGGAAAGGGATTAAAAAGTACAAATTGGTAGTTACAAAATAGTCACGGGGATGTAAAGTATAGCATAAGGTGACAGTCCCCAACCTCTTTGGCATCAGGGACCAGTTTAGTGGAAGACAATTTTTTCATGGATCAAGGGGTAGGGTGGTATGTGGAGGGGGGAATTATTTTGTAATGATTTAAGCACCAGATGTGGCTTAATTGTCACTTACCACTCACACATAGGGTTTTTAAAAGTTTATTTTCAGTTAATTTTAATATTCTTACAGCTAATGTATAAAGGAAACATTGTAGATGACACACATGGGGTTTTGATATAGGTCTGAAAGAAATTGATTGATTATGGTCTCTGTGCAGTCAAACCTCTGCTAATGTGAATCTGTATTTGCAGCCACTCCTCCCCAGCTCAAGCATCACCGCCTCAGCTCCACTTCAGATCATCAGGCATTAGATTCTCATGAGAAGCATGCAACCTAGATCCCTCACGTGTGCAGTTCACAATAGGGTTCTTGTTCTATGAGAATCTAATGCCACTGCTGATCTTACAGGAGGCAAAGCTCAGGTAGTAATGCAAGCAATTGGGAGTGGCTATAAATACAGATGAAGCTTCACTCACTTGCCCATGGCTCACCTCCTGTTGTGGGGCCAGATTCCTAACAGGCCACAGTCTGTAGTCCATGGTCCGGGGGTTGGGGACCCTTGGCATAAGAAATATAGTCAATAATATTGTAATAAATATCTATGGTGTCAGATGGGTACTAGATTTATCAGGGTGATCATTTAGTAAGTTATGTAAATATCTAATCAATATGTATAAACATGAAACTAATATAATATTGTACATTGGCTGTAATTAAAAAGTAAAATTATTTTTAAAAGATTAAATAAAATAAAAATTTTCAGAAACAATAACTTGCTTTCTTTGAGAGAACCAGTGTTGTTGAGTATTAAAAAACAACTTACCAAAATGCCTGCAATTTTTTTTTTTTACCTGTTCTTAATATAAAAATGACTTGGGCTGAGATGATCTAAAGAAGTTGGAGGAATATAAGAAAGAACATTAATTTTAATAACTACTACTGTGTGAAATTCATTGCATTTAGAGAAAATATAGAATGGTAAATAGGTGGTCACAGAAAACTAAGAATTCATTTTTTAATTGTTGGGTAGATTTTAGTGGAGTCATAACATAAATATGGCAAAATATACATCTGAGTATTAATAATAATAATAGTATTTCAAATCAGTACACAAACAGACAAAATATAGAAATAATTTGTTTTCTTTCTTTTATCTTTCAAATGCGCACCATAGAATAGACCTGGTACATTTTCAGAGGGTGAAAATACTATTTTTGAAAGGAATTTGTATATAACTCTTAAAATGGAGATTTACATAAATTTAAAAGATGTTATTAGTAGCAAATTCATTGAAGTGCCCATTATAGAAGCAATATAGCATTTCACCAATAGTCATGATACAATGTGACATGTGCATTAGAGTCTACTTGTATGTCAACCATTTAGCATTTCATGTATCAGGGCAATAATGCAAACAATAGCAATTCATATACTTGCAATGATAAATCTAATTCATGCAGTGGGGGAGAAGATAAACGCAGATATCCATTCAGTTATTTGTGAATTATGGATACATGAACTTAGTTCATTGACTTTATATTGTTATTCAGTTGCTGGCATATGATGTACCATTGCATAAATGGAGAACATTTTATCAGTATTTGATGGAACAATACTTTATTAACTTTTGTACAGCTCTTGTTTTTACCTCATTGAGTCCACATTGTCTATTTACTCTCTTATTCACATTCTTTCAATTTCCTCCATGGAGTACTTTATCTCACTCTTAAGTATCTCTAATTGTTCCAGTACACAGTTCAGTGAGTCAGGTTGAGTAACTGTTAAGATTATAAAGCATTGGAGGTAATCAAAACAACAACAACAAAATAAGTTTTTAGATGAAAAGTATTCCTGAATAGACATTGAAAAACATTAGATTACAATAGAACTGTAACTTCACACGGTTTCTATTAGCATAGCTAAAACTAGATTTAGTTTCTAAGCTGCCCATCTTAATATTGATCACACTGAATTCACAGTTTAAACTTCTATTTATTTATTTTTTTCAATTAAATTTTGGCTATGTTTCATATTGTCCCCTTCTGTACTTTAGCAATTACTTTTTTGAACATAAACACCGGGCATTGAATTCATCTTTTGAGTTTGGGATCCATCCTGTCATAGTGATATTTAATTTTGGTTTTATTTTATTATGCTGTTGTCCAGCTCTGTGAATCTGTATATTTGATGAGAATACATTTTCCATTTTAATTATAGCTAAAATAATTATGCTAATTGTGAAGTATAAGTATACTAAGTATATATAAAGTATATCACTTAATTTTTGTAGTATGGATAATAGATAAAGTCAAAGCAGCTACTGCAAGAAAAAACACACTTTTGAAACTTAAACATTGGTTCATGTAAAGATACTTGAAATATCTACAAAGGTATGAAAGGTCAGGTTAAAACAAGTTGGAGTAAAGGAGAATTTGAATAATACCTTACAAAGTGCTCAAAACCAAACTATAGGTGATTCCTAAATAGTCAAGATAGGGAGCTAATTAGAAAATCAGTGAGGCCACTTGTTTAGTGTCAATTTTGGGTTCAACAATGAAAGGAGAACCGTAGACGAATAGACTGACATGCTTTTTATCTATGTCTGTACTGAAAGATGTGAGGAATAGACTACTACTGCTAAAGCGTCCCTGAAAATGTTTATATTAGACACTTCCTGTTACATTTTAGACCTTAGCTAATTCACACAATACTTATTTTTAAAGATACAATGAACATGACCTGTTAATCTGAAACTTCACTCAATAATCATTCATGTACAAAGTGAAGTTACAGAATGATTTATAAAATGCCTTCTGGTTTAAAGTAATTTTCTTTGTCCTTGAGGAAATGATTGTATAAGATTACATGATGTATTTCCTCAGAACCAGTAGGAAACAATAAGGAGCATGAAAAGCTAGCTTTTATTATATGAGTCTATATATTTGTTTATTCTTTCATTCCACAGACATTTATTTTGCATCTTCTGTGCTAGGGATACGTGATGACTTCCTCAAGCATTTCAAGTTGGTAAAATCTGGTAATGTTCACCATCTCTTCTTAGCTAGAGCAGTATATGATTTCAAATTTTTACCTGCCTATCATCCACCCCAGTGAATTACTTCAGTGGTCTAATTGGAAGCATAATCTTAATGCATATTGTAAAAATAGCTGTGTTGGATGTTATAATTTTCACAAAGCACTATCAGTATGCAAGTAATTGGGCAATAAAATTACTGGATAAGCCAAGCATCTACTTTGAAAAAACAGTTCATTCAACTTAACACTATAGAGGAATTACATGATAAGAATTATAATACATCATTTATCTATATTTTATTAAAATATTTCAATGATTTCTAAGCACCTTGGCCTAGAATGCAATGTATGGAGAGAAAGGTATTACTTTAACATTATACTAAATTTTAGACACAAAGTTGAAATATTGTTTCTGAAAATTGCTATTTTCTGGGTTGTGTGTGTTCCCCTATTAGAATATAAGCATCATAAAATTAAGAATTTTGTTTGTTGTGTGCATTGCTCTATTCCGCAGGGCCTGGGATAGAGCATGTACTCTCAAAAATTTTTTTCCAATGATTAAGATGAAAATTCAAATTCTCTTTGCCTAGAATTAAAGCAAATCAGGAAGCCAGGATGGCTCAGTGGGTGAAGTGCTCGCTTTGTGGCCTGGGGACCAAGGATCAAATTCTGGCCCCTGCAGAGCCATATGCTGAACTGAGGTGTGTCTCCCATGTGGGAGGCCCCCAGTTCGGTCCCCCCCACCCCCAATTTGGCCTCTGGATTGAGTGGGCATGCTCCCATGTGGGAGGCCCCCAGCCCAGTTCTCGCCCTGCATGACCCCCACCCACCTGTGTGGATTGAAACCATGTCAAGATCTGATAACATAAAACTGTGAAGACTGCTCTGGGCCCTCCCCCTTCTTTCTGTCTCTGTCAAAAACAATAAAATAAATCTTAAAAAAAATAGAATTCAAACAAATCAAAGCAACTCCTACATATACTAAATGATTTAGGAGTCACAGAAAAGTGAGGAAGGATACGATATTATAGCTAATACTTGGGCATGACAAGACATTCTTTTTTTGTTTTGTTTTGTTTTGTATATGTGAATTATAGAGATATTCAGAAGGCAGAGAGAATATTCTTTCTCTCACTACTAATTTCAGAGAATTTGGATACAAAAGTGAGATCCAAATATGTGAGTTGAATCTTGTCATCATATTATCCCAAACATTAAGATCATGCTTATCAGTATATTTAAGCGTTGGCACATATGCCTGAGAAGTCAACATGCTTCCATTAAACTGATACCATCACTTAATGAAGCAAAGCCTGAAACAAGAATTTGGGCACCTACATTTATTGAGAAAATGTGATTCAGAGAAAACCTTAAGGAAGGAAATGAAATAGGAAAAGGAAAAGAGGGAGACAGGGAGAGAGAAAGAGCCCAGCAAAGATACAGTCTGAGGTGAAGTCTGGCATCGGTTTTGGAGGTGTGAGGTGAGGGTGGGAAGTGGGACACCCTGGAAAATTATTAACTGCACACAAAGTAATGTGTTTGACATTTTGGACTGAGAATCATTCAGTCCTTCTATCAATAAAAGGGGTCTATGGCTGAGAAGAAGGTGAGAAAGGCAAGGCAGCTCCTACCACCAGAGCGCAACTTCTGGAGGAAGGGACAGTATCAGTTCTTAACTGCCAACACAGTGAGGCCCTATTGTTGTTCCCAAGGTAGGGTACCTGTGACGTACTTTCGATTAGCAACGGTCTTTTCAAATATCCGGCCAAAAGGGTTTGTTGAAGCACTGTTACGGAAATAGAAATTATAGAAATTATAGCCACAGCTTCTGACTTTGCCTTTGTTTTGAGACAGGTTGTATTTCCTTTAAAACAATAAAGTTATAAATGGCTTAACTGGACAGAGATGAAATTTCTTTATTGATTTATATCAAAACTCATGATACCTCATACTTTATCACCAGTTGCTTTACCTCTGATTGTAACTTCTGTCAGATCACAGCTCATGTGCCTGAGGTTAGAATGCCGGAAAGTGACAGTTCTATGATAAGAACTTATTCTAAATCAAAAGCAGGATCATGTTCAATTTCTCTGACAATGAGGTCTTGAAATGTTCTGAACAATGGTTGCAGGAGTTAAGGTTCTCTGGGTTCCTGGATTTTCCTACTAGCAAGGAACACTAAATTTTCACAAAAGCCTCTATGTGTGTTTTATCAGATCCAAAAGAATCTTTATTTACTTGATTGCTTTAGTTCTTATATATAGGTGACAGTCATCTATAATTAGCTGAGAAAAATTTGGTTCAGTTAAATGAAAATCTGCAACATGTAAAATTCATATAGTGCCAATAATCAATGGTTGCTACTGCACATTCTACAAAGGATTGCTCTGGCATAAAAGGTTCATTTGGAGATTACTGCCACTTTAAGTCTCTAAGTTTATCTAATTATTTTTCAATGCACCAAATTAAAAAAAAAATGGTTATAATATGTATTAAGATTTGTTGGTCATCATGTACTCTGTTTAAAGTCTGAAATTTATGATACTATTATGACACATTAATCACAAATGTCATTCACTTATATTTATGGCACAATGATTAGATACAAATTATGCTTAAAATATATTTAAATGATTTAAAAATATAACCATATTATGGAATGTTTAGACATTAGGTTAAACAATTGTTTATAATCTTACTATTTATATAATTTTGTTGTTTATTATCCATTCCAAATCAGTTCTTCTCTGTAATTGTAAATAAAATTTGTATAGCTTCATAACATGGATTAACATTTATGTTATAAATATAGCCCATTTTCTATATTATCGACAACCACCATTTTTAAAGTATTACTTTATTTTCTTAATAGAAACATCATATGTGCTCATTGGAGAAAATGAGAAAGAATAAGAAGTTAATACTAGTTTCACTGATACTCACTTCCTCATTCTCCCACCCCAGACCCTATGGCTCACACTCTGGACTTTCTTCAGTGTGCCTAGCGAAGAATATTGTCCTGGTGACTTGGGCTCTGGTTAAGCTGGGGTCAGGTCTCAGGTACTTCTTTTAGGGAAATCATTAGATGGTTGGCTCTCTTAATAGTGTCTGACGATACATAGCTTCACCTTTTTTATGTTGTTCCCTATACCATGGCCACTCTCATGACTGGTCTGTTTCTACCATGTTTCTCATATCAGACATTGGTCTTCTCATTGGTTTATTTATTTAGTATTATCAGGTGGAGGGTAATTGGCTCAACTGTTTTTATTAAATCCAATATTCTTCTGCCTATGTCTTACTGATAAGTACACATGTTAATTAATTTATTATATATTTTAAAATAAGACATTCAATATCTAACCTAACCATAATCACTTTGGCTGTTACCTCTCTTTCTCTAAAATGAAAAACTATTACAAATGTTCACTTGAAAATTCTTGATACAGGGAAGCTGGGATGGCTCAGTGGGTTAAGTCCTCATTTTGCAGCCCCAGGGACCAAGGATCAAATCCCAGCCCCAGCCTCCGGAGCCCCATATGCTGAACTGGAGTGTGCTTCCCATGCATGAGGCCCCCAGTTCAATTCTCACCAGGGGGAGCTTCCCATGTGGGAGGCCCCCGGTTTGGCCCCCAGCTTGAGGGGGGCAAGCTTCCCATATGGGAAGCTCTTGGCCTGGTTCCCACACTGTGCAGCCCCTGCCCACCTGAGTGGAACAAAACCATGTTGAAAACTAATGACACACAACAATGGAGACTATTCTGAACCCTCCCCCTTCTCTCTGTCTCTCTCTGTCTCTGTCTTTCTCTGTTAAAAACAATAAATCTTAAAAAAAAAAAATTTTAATACATGCTCTACTACTTTTTTCTTTTTTCTTTTCTTATTCTCCAAGTTGAGATGTGGAAACTAGAATTTCAGAAATCTATTAAACAAATGATCATGTTACTGTTTTTCTTTGGAGATTTGTCTATTTGAGTTGTTTTTATTTTAATTATAGTGTTTATTATTGAGATATAATAAATAAGAAATACTATAAATTTATGGTATACAATGGTATACATGATGGTTTGATACTTGTATATATTGTGAAATGATTACCACAATAAACTTAGTTAATAACTCCATCACCTCACATAATTACTATTCTGTGGTTACATAGAATATATTTCTAAGCAGTTGCTTTATTTTTTTTTTAATTGTTATATTTATTGGGGTGACATTGATTGAGATCAATTACATTGTTTACAGATGTACAATTCTATATTACATTCTCTATACATCGCATTATGTGCTCACCACCCAGAATCTGCTCACTTTACATCACCATATATTTGATTCCCCCTCCCTACTCCTCCCCCCATCTCTCCCACCCACCTTCCCCCTTACCCTCAGGTAACCACTAAACTATCAACAGTGTCCATGAGTTTTTGTTTCTTTGTTACTTTCAGGACAGACCTTGAAAACATCTTATTAAGTGAAATAAGTCAGACTGAAAGAACCAAGAAACATATGATCTCGCTTATAGGCAGAATATAAAACTGGAAGTAGTTGTTTTTTTAAACACAGATATGTACTTTATGAGAGTATCTGAGAATATCCTCCTATTATTGTATGTGGAACTTTTGTTTCTATTTTGTTATAGCTAGCTTTTAACATTTTCACTGTACACAAATCTATAGATTTTTTTTCATAATAGTACAGAATAGTCTGGGCTAGTTCAATATAGTTTTTCTTTTGTTTTCTATCTGGATGCTTACTTGTATGTTTCTTTTTTCAATTTGATGCTCAATTTTTTTTTTTTTTCACGAGAGTACATTAGGCTTTTTTCTATGTTTATTAATATTGTTTCTTGAAAGTCTTATTTATTTAGGTGTGCATATTGTAGCCTTCATCTTAGGGATATATTTATAGATACATATATATCATATATTTGATTGTTGCTTCTATCTATTCCATTCTTATGGTCTCTTTTTCTATCATTTCAAATAACTACTTTTGTCCTCTATACCTATCATATTTTCTCTTGTACTTCTCATCTTTGTCCTGTTTCAGTGCATTCAGATATTTCTAGTCATTGATTAACTTCATACCTTGGATTAAATCTTAGCTGTTTCTACTTCTCTAATGCTGCTTTTATCTACGACATTTTTTCTTTTCTTTATTTTTCCCACTTTTTTTCTTTGCCTTATTCAGCCATTATTTACTTTTGTTTTCCTAGTAAATATAACAAGCTATATTCTTTTTCTTCTTTAACTTTGCACAATAAATATCCAGGCCCAATGTTGGATTTTGTTAATGTATCACTCCACGGTCAGAAACATTGTTTGCATCCTCTCACTGTTCACAAGAATGTTATTAGAATTCTTTTCTGTTGGGTTTTACAGGAGAAATTATTGATGAAAGGTGACATTATCAGCTCTGTAATTTAGCAACTCAATAAGGGCATTCCAATAAAATTGACTTTATTTCAGTACATTTTGTTCTCTGTTTCCAATGATATTTCACTGGCAGGAGGTCAGCTTTGGATTTTTAGTTCTTCACTCAGCTTTCGTTCTAGGTGGGTGTGTGGGGGGGTGGTAGGGGTAGCATAATGTCTGCTTCCTTCTTGGTACTACTGACCAGCATGTCAGAAAATGCTCTACTATTGGTTCTCTTTTTATTTTGTATTGGCTATATGGGCCTCTGAGTACAGTAGCTGTCAAAAGCAACTGTGAAATGTTTTCTATTTGTTCTATGTATATATATATATATATATATATATATATATAT